>JAHBCN010002446.1:0-91517 GCA_019359885.1 Listronotus oregonensis | reverse complement strand
AGCGATTTATGCGAGCGAAAACGACAGTGTTTCCCGAAGATGAAGAAATTCATTTCAGCGAGAATGAAGATTTAGTATCACCTACTTTTATTTCCAGTTCTTACAATAGTTATGATCAAAATGTTCAGTCTCCCTCAGGTGAAGTTGATAACAATATACGCACTCGAACGAAAGGAAAACGCGTGTTTGTAGTGGACAGGAAAAAACAAAATCAGCAGTTGCAGATGAAAGAAAAAGCTTATTTAGGGTACAGAATACCTCCTCATCAATCAAACACATTTCATAATACCCAAAGAAAAAAAATTGGACCACCTCATCTAATTTTTGCAAGTAATGGAAAAAATGCTCCGATGTGGACAACAGACAAAGGAAAGAAATTTTTACAAAATTTTGGCAGGAGCACTCAAGTTGAGTGTGACAGTGTTCATGCAGCCATCAAAAAGAAAATAAAAAACAAAAAAAATATTCTTGATGAGTGATTATGTAAGAATCTGTGAGGAACGCCGTAAATCTGAAAAGTATGAAGCCAGTGCCAATACTTCGTAATCCTGTTTTTTACCATTCAATACCACGCAAGTCTTTTTTTAAATTAAAAAACATATGTTTTGAAAAACACAAATGTAACTAAATTTTAAATTCGGTTTTTATTAAGTCTGTAAAACAAAACCTTAATATCATTAAGTTATAACAAGAAAATATATATATTTTTTCAATTTCCTTATAACGGCTGATTTTGATATACATGGTATTTATTTGAGACCATCGATATCACAAGATCAGGGCCGCCGCCAGAAAAAAAATGGAGAGGGGGTCAAAAAGTTTAGGTTAATTTACTAGCCCAGAATTAATTGAATTAAAAACACAAGTAAAAAAACCACAACTTTAATTTATAAATAATAATCATATTCATTTAAATTCCTAGGCGATATTTTAAAATTAAAGGATTTAGACGGGAATTTTCTTATTTTAAGTAATTTTAAAAAACCTAGCGGGGGTCGACGGACCTTCCCTGACCCCCTCTGCCGGCGGCCATGCACAAGATGTCATGTATATTTAAAATGGCGGCATAGGAAGCATTTTTGCCAAATTCATTATAGTTAAAAATGTATATATTCCAGTACCAGTCGGTCACCATGGATGAACTTTTGTGTACTAATAACTAACCAAAAAGGTTTCTTTTCTGGTTTTTAAAAGAATTTTAAAAAATGTCATTTCTTTAACATAACATAAATGTTCTCAATTATTTTAAATGGAATTGGTAGAATTCAACAGTAACAACAGAGAGTGGTTTTTTCCCACAGAAAAAGGTCAAAAAAGGTAAAAAAAAATGAAAAAATAAAACAAGAAAAATTAAAGACTAATAAAACTAAAAATGAGATACCTGCATTTAAGTATTAAACTGTAAGTTAGCATTTTTTTAACATTTATTTGTAGAATGGATAAAAAAACACTTTGTTGCTAATGTCAATAGATACCAATAGATTGCAGTCATATTTAATTTGGCAAAAATCTTTCGATGCCGCCATTTTGAAAACAAATAAATGGCAAATAGGTTTTATTTAAAATTATTATCGTTGAGCCACTTTTGAATGAGCGGAAATGACGAGTTGCCTATTTATACCTTATATATGCAGCTCAAAGCAAATCAATGGAAAAAGCTGTGTGTAATAATTCCGTTAACACCCTATTTAACAGTGCTATATTCTATTAAAATCGCGAATTACCGCGCCATGTGTTAAATACTCATTCATGCAAAACTTTTATTATTATATTGCAAATTTCACAATTTTATATACTTTTTCAGAGCGTATTCCTTTCACATGAATGGAGAAGGCCAGTTACAACCAGTACCTTTCCCGACGGACGCGCTTATTGGTCCCGGTATTCCCCGACATGCTCGACAAATTAACACGTTAAATCATGGAGAAGTTGTGTGTGCTGTAACGATCTCCAATCCCACGAAGTATGTGTATACAGGAGGCAAAGGCTGTGTCAAAGTGTGGGATATTAGCCAGCCCGGCTGTAAGAGTCCAGTTAGTCAGCTGGATTGTCTGGTAGGCATAACTTTTTTTAATGTTTGTTTAATGATGAGCTTATAGCGAAATCAAAACTAGCTACAAGGTCGGTTAAATTGTTTTAGAGTTGCTTGATTAAATACCTAACAATATACTATTAAGAAAATAAGTCTTGTTTTTCAATATGTCTGAATAAAACTAAAATTTTGCAGCATTATTTTTGGATTTCTAACTTTAGTTTAAAATAAAAAAAAACATACAAAAGAGCTTATAAAAACAAGCGGATCTGTATAATAACAGCCAGCCAGGCATCACTAGGGGCACTAGCAAATCCCAAGGTAACGTCCACCATGGGAATGCCAAAAAGAACTGGAGTCCTAGGAGAACACAACAGGGTAACTCTCCTGTGAGCACCGGGACATTCGGAAGCGAAATAGCGGGTAAGCTAGCGAGACACTCTATACTTTGGACCAGAACATGCCCTTGATGTGACCAAAACCGCAGCACGAGGGCAAGCTAGGGAATGGATCCGAAGCAAACATGAGGAATACTGGTCCAGCATCAGTTGAATAAAACATGGAAAAAGCTTCATAAATGGCCCATCCAAAAGAACGAAGAAAGAACTACTCAGACAAAGTAGAAAAAGATTTCACATAACAGTAGGGCTGCTAACAGGGCACAATTAGCTAAGAGGACACCTACGCAAGATAGGCTCATACAATGGGGACCCAAGTTGCAGAATGTCCGATGAAGGGAAAGAAACAGCCTTCCATATTCTGTGCAAACGTGAAGCGTTGAACCACAAAAGACACACATTATTTGGGCAACCGAAAATGAGTCCACAGGAATATATCAACCAGTGTCGGGGTTATACAGACTTGTAAAAGGAACAAATAGGAGATGATGTACAAAAAGCCCAAGAGTCTCCGGTTGTAAATGTAGACAGCTTCTAGGAAAAAAAATCCCCTAAGATTTTTTTTTATATATACGAACCTATATTTTTTATTGCATTTTTTAAAAGTTGTTTTGGATGATGTTTCTTTTTCATATATAAAGCTAGAAGTAATAAATGTAAAATTATTTTATTTTTTGAGATCAAGTATGTGTGATAAGAAATAGTTGTTTTTAATTAAAACAGCGTTAAATTTAATGGTGTTAATAAAAACTCAGCTCAGAATTTAAGAAAATAAAAATAATATTGGGCTTCAAAATCCAAAGCGTCAGATTTAAAAAGTAATAAACCTATCTTCTGGGAAAAAATCTGTCTACAACAATATATTTTCAGATATCTTCTTAAATAAATAACAACAAAAAAATATAAAAAAGTTTTTATAAAATAACGTTTTTGTGCATATTTTTAGATGTATGTATTTCTAAACTTATATAAGGCAACACTGCCAAAATTTAACCGATCTCCTTTATTTTTTTACTATTCTGTACTCAAATTTCATTACCTAGGTTTAATGTAAAAATAGATTCATTGCCCCATTTAATAATAATAAAATAAATATATAGATTTTTCTCAGCCATTTTTATATTAAGAAATTAAAATATTTTAATTGATTGAAAATTGTACCAGTTTTAATTTACTAAAGAAAGGGCTTAACAAGAACATATAAAAAGGACAAAAAAGCTTGTACTCGTTCAATGAGACAAAAATATGGATTAAAATAAATTTACTTTTACCATCTTAGTTCGCTTTATGCTTCTCAAGAATTCAAGTTACCCATCACAAGTGGTGCAATAATGGTATCATTGGATAGCCTTGTGGTATCAACTCTTATTAGTATGATTGGATAGTTTCTAGAAAAACTAAGGTAGAACAGTGGAATTATTTTTACGCTGTTTTAAATCTTAAAGCCCAGTAACACATAAAATTGTTTAAATCATTGTTGAGTACGTTTAGAATAATAAATAAATAATATACAAGGTCTCAGCCAATGGAGTTTCTTTACTTTCTTGAATTCATGAGTCATTTCTTATATTTAAACAATTGACTTTTTCATAATTTCAGCAACGAGATAACTATATCCGTTCAGTCAAACTTCTACCCGATGGCCGGACTCTTATTGTTGGTGGAGAGGCATCAAACCTTTCTATATGGGATCTAGCTAGTCCAACGCCGCGAATAAAAGCCGAATTGACCTCATCAGCACCTGCCTGCTACGCCCTTGCAATAAGTCCCGATTCCAAGGTTTGCTTTAGTTGTTGTTCAGATGGAAACATTGCTGTTTGGGACTTACACAATCAGACGTTGGTGAGGCAGTTCCAGGTAAGATATTTATTTATTTAATTCTCAGTGCATTACAGAAAATGATTCCAAATAGTACAACTTAAACAAAAACAAATATATATATATATATATATATATATATATATATATATATATATATATATATATATATATATATATATATATATATATATATATATATATATATATATATATATATATATATATATATATATATATATATATATATATACACTAAATAAAAAAACAACACATATTTAAAATAAGTTAAAATATAAAAGTTAAATATATAAAATGTAAAAAACGCTTAATAACAAACATAATTTGTTCGGTGGGTATTTACAGAAAAGAGATCTCCAGATCTGATGTGCCGACTTGGTACTCTAAAGTTTATTTTTCCTAATAGAACGGGGTAATTAATTACACCATTTACAATTTTATGCAAAAAAAGCAAAAAGACTCTTTTTTGCTTGCACTCCAGACTTGACATCCCTGCTAACAGCAATCTTGTCTCGTGGCTTAAATTTTGACAGGAAAATCTGTACTTATAAAGTAAAAATTTTACAAATTTATTTTGGACGCGATCCAACTTATTTACATAACAATTGTTAATTTTTTTTTTTTTTTTTTATCTTGGGACAGTCCACGAAGGCTGATGCCTAAGTACTAACGTACCGTGGGTGCCTTATGTGTGGTGAGAGGGAGTTTGTTCACACGGGACTTAAATATTTGGAGATTGGGAGGAGAAGGAAAAGCTTCTGCGGGTAGCAGGTTCCACAGTCTTGACACTCTAGGGATAAAGGAACGAAGAAAGCGGGAAGTTCGGGGCCTCTCCAACTGAACTGTAAAAGGATGCATAAAAGTTGCACTACGGGTTGCTCTGTTGGGAGTCGCCAGAGAAGGAATTATACTGGCCAACTCCTGTGAGCAGAAGCCGTGAAAATACCTATAGAAGAGCGACAGATCCCCTACAGCTCGACGGTGGGCAAGAGGAGGAAGCCTTTCTGTGAGCGTTGGATCATTAATAGACGAATGGCTCTTCTTTGAATGGAATCAAGAATGCTAAGAGTTGTAGGACGTTCCTAGACATGAGAACAATTTTCTAAAGAGCGTCTAATTTGGCATACATACAGAGTATACAGATTGGAAGAAGAGAAATACTTTCTGCCTCGAAAGAGGAATCTAAGCTTTTTTGAAGCTGCTGAGGCTATGGATGTAATGTGTTTGTGCTAGTTAAGGTTATTCTCAAAAGTAACGTTGACAAGATTAAACGACTCTTTGTCCTGCAGAACTTGGCCGCTCATATGTAAGGGATGAGTATTTGCAGACTTTTTTCGCGACAGCGAACATGACTGTGTTTTCGAGGCATTAAACTGAAGAAGATTTTTGGCGCCCCACTCCAAAATAAGTTTGAGGTCTTGTGAAAGAGATATCTGCATTGACCTGCGCTTGTTTTCCAAATCAGAATCACACGGTGGCTTATGAAATTCAACACTAGAGTGGAGGGTACTATCGTCAGCAAAACTATGAATGGGATTGATTGTGGAAGAGAGAAGATCGTTAATGTGTAGAAGAAACAGCGTGGGTGCCAGCACTGAGCCCTGGGGCAACCCGGATGGAGGAAATGGAGCCCAAATTACACTATTATATCCAAGAACGCTCCTGAATAAACTATTATAGGGTAATTTAATTACTTTTGTGTTGTTTATGTGACTACAATGTCTCTTTAAAAATCCCAAGATTCTAAAACCTCTCAACAGAATACTATCCACATGTAAATTAAAATTTAATTCCCTGTCAAAGATAGCACCTAAATCATTAAAATGGCTCACCTATTCCAGAGAAATATCATTTTTGATATTGAAATATCACAGGTGAACGGTTTTTATAAAATCTCATTGTTTTACATTTATTTACATTTAAAGTTAAAAAAATTGTGTTACACCACATCACTAAACAATCTAACTCTTGTTGGACCAATTGACAATCTGACGAAGAACGAATAACAGCATAAAACTTTAAATCATTGGCATATAACAAACACTGACAACATTTAAAAACACTTATTACATCATTTATAAACAAAATAAATAAAATGGGATCCAAATGGGAACCCTGGGGAACACCAGAGGTCACAGATATGCCGCACGATGTCGACCATGCAGCCTAACAGACTGCCTTCGCGATGACAGGTAAGAATGAATCCATTCCAAAAAGGCACCATCCATTTCAAGCCGCTTGAGCTTTAGCAACAGTAGTTTATGGCAAACACTGTCAAATGCCTTTGATAAGTCGGTATAAATGGAATCCACTTAAAGCCGGCCTCAACGCTATTGATTAGGAAGTCCTGATACAACCCATGATTTGTGGAGGTAGATCTGCCCTGGAAGAAACCTGCTGTGCTGTTCAATTCCAATATGATGTCTAAACATATTAAAAAGTATGTCTGTCAAAATGGATTCAAATATCTTTGGTATTATTGACTGCTTTAAAGACGGGAAATAAGTTCGATTCTTTCCACACACTAGAAAAAATTTCAAGATCAAATGAATGTTGAAAAATCGCACAGAGGGGGATAGCTAGTGAGGAACAGCATCTTTTTATAAATAGAGGTGTAATACCGTCCGGACCAGGACCCTTATTACAATCAAGAACATTGATTTTTGCTTATCAGGGTCATGCAATAATCTTAAAAATATGATAATTGTTACTTAAAAGATTCTTGAACGACCACGCCTTTTTCGGGAGGTATAAATGTATGAGTTGGGACAAACTTTTGTGGGCATATTTATGTCCTCATATTTTTATTTTATAAACATATATTTTTGGTTAAAACTAAATTGCATTAAAAAACTAAATTGTAAATTACATGGCTAAAGCCGACTTTTATACAGGGTAACAAAACACTTTGTTTTATATTTGCTGAAGAAAATAATTTCATACTATTACATATCACTTTATTTTAATAACTTTTATTTACAGGGACACACTGATGGGGCTTCCTGCATAGACATAAGCTCAGATGGTACAAAATTGTGGACTGGTGGATTAGATAACACAGTTCGCAGCTGGGATTTGAGAGAAGGCAAACAATTACAACAACACGACTTTAGCTCTCAGATCTTCTCGTTGGGTTATTGCCCGACTGGGGAATGGCTTGCCGTCGGTATGGAAAATTCTCATGTTGAGGTAATTTCTTATTATATTATTATATTAAAATGAAGATAATAGTAGTTAATGGGTTAGGTTAGGTTTAAAGTGAGTGGACTTTTACTCCCTCCACCGCGACCGCTCGGTCTATTGTGGCTCACACTTATTTATATTTCTCCCAATAGGATCAGACTTCTAATGAATCCGATATCAAATTGAAAGAGAGTTCTTACATCTCCCCTTACTCGTGCCGCGACCAGACACCAGCACAATATGTGTTCTGGTGTCCCTGTCTCCTGGAAAGTGTGACGAGCAGATGATTAGATCCGTCATGCCCTCCTCTCCTGTGGGAAGCTACCAGCTCCTTGTTACAGGAACCAGATGTTCCTTTTGAGGCCGTATCTCCGGCCTTTCCCCATGAAAACGGTTCTATCCGTTTTCTGTTTAACTATTTTATTTAACCATTTTTCCTATAAAAGCGGTTCTATCCGCCTTCTGTTTGAATTCAGGGATCCCTTCCTAAGCACCTATTTGTTCGGAATGGATTAACCCTTCCCGGTAAAACGCGCCTGAGACTTCAGGGTCACCTTTCGAAACGAATTCACCCGTTTCGGTCGGCGACCCTTTGTCTGTTTGTGACCTTGGGTGGCACCTCTGGAAACTGATTTATCCGTTTTGGTCACTTTTTTCCTATGAAAGCTGTTTTGTCCGCTTTCTGTTTGGAGCTGGGGAAGTAATAGTTCACCACGGCAGAGCCCCGCATTACCGCAGGAAGGTTAGATACTCCGAGAGGTCGCCTTGTATCTCAGAGGCACCGTTGGAGACACCTGTTTAAGGCACGGGAAGTCATTCACTCATTAGCACGGTATGCTAACACCTTGAGTTAAGCCTTATGTTCGTCTTAGCTTCGGATCCCGTTCCACATGCTGGCAACTGGAGTCGCCGATAACCGGCAACTTCAGCGCATGTTACAAAATATCCTACTGGGTCCAACCACGACATCGACGTGCGAACACAGCAAAGGAGACTTTTTTGCCAACTTCCGTCGTTCTCCCAACACATCATTGGCTACATCTCCAGAAACTATGCAAATCCGATTAATCGCGATTGTCTTTGTAACATTTGACTGGCGTACATTGGTTGTAGCTGGTCAAATTTCTCCTTAAGCTGTCTCATCTACCATTTCAGTTTCACCTGCGCTCGACTTTTTTTGATTCCTCGTATCAGCGCTGGAATCTCAGTGACACGTTTTTTCTACACCCTGTACTTCTGTTTTATAGTCCTATTCCTGATACTTGTTTCTTATTTATTTTCTTCTCGACAGACCTGTGGGCGCTAACAGCTAGCACAGCGATGATGCTTAGCCTGATCCCAGTAAGCAATATTCTACGAGACAGGAATAATCGGTTTCGGTCCCGACTCATAAAAAATATTATTTATTCTTGGTTGGCGAAAAACCTTGCTTTCACTTATTTGACGTTTACAAAAAGAGTGCTCATCTGATTTAAAAATTTTAGTACTGACTTCTTATTTCTTATTGCTAATAAAAATTTTGTATTTTCAATTTTATTTTACTGCTAAGTAAAGAATAAAATAATTTTTATAAGTTATGTTTAAAAAAGAGATCTTTTATCAAAAACAGGAGGTTTTTTACGTCTATTGCTCCTTATAGAAGTTTAAGTATAATTTGAAAAGTTTTTTTTTCAATTCCAAGACTGTTTAAGAATTAAGTCTTTGGAAAGTCTTAGTTGCGACAGGGTAAAAATATATTAAAAGATCTTTTAATAATCATAGGAGGTGGGCTGATAAGGGCTCTTTTTCGCCCATCAGCAAATTGATGTGACAAACATATTTATGAAGAGTATACTCTATAACAAAGAAAAAAACATAGTTATTTTAAATTAAAACTGAAATTCATGGTATAGATAAATCAAATAATTATCTAAGCATTATGTATGTTTATTAAGAGTCCATTCGCGCCGCGAAAATTGGATCCAATTTGGGGTTCGAGGTATAATGTTTTTCTCAAAAACGGTGTAAGTTATCGATAATTTTCAAAAACTATATGAAAGCCAACACTTAAATCTAGGCTTCTGCTGTAATAGTTTTTAATATTTCCTTGAGTGAAAGTCACCCTAAAATCGGTTATGTTTAGATACTATTTTCTCTTAACTCGACTCATACTTCAAAAATCCGTTACAGCAGAGGCATAGATTATTTCCTTACCTTTAAAATGGTGTATAATTTATGTCATGTAAGTGAAAAATAGTTACCGAAAAACGTTATCTCCTGTAGTCTTGCAGTCGGAAACAACATCGCATCGATACACCGAATTTGGAAGAACCTAAATAAAATAAAATAGTTTTAATGCGGCTATACGAAAATTGTGGTAGTGGAAGTTTGTTAGTCTCCGCCCACCGTCTCCGCGTCCTTTCGCCCGACCCCTAAGGTGTAGCGTAAATGCACTCTTAACTAATAATCAAAAATAATTAATTTTCACACATGAAATAATATATTCTTGGATAGACGCGCACACTAAACCAAAACAAAAAAATGCTTGTATACAAAGTTAAGATGGTTTATGGAACGCTTCGTAAAAAAAAAGGCTAAATACACTTTTTCGTGGCAAAAATTTCTAAAGCATACTTTATTATTTATACTGTAAAGCTTATATAATAAAAAATACACAAAACATTCTTCGACTGTATGGTGGGCGGAAAATGGCCCTTATCAGCCCACCTCCTTTTCATTTATTTAGCGTACCCACTATGATTAAACCATAATCTTATACTGGAATAAAAAAATATAGATTACACATTTTTAAATTGCCTTACAGAAATAAAAAAAAATATATAAAATTTTAGGTTCTTCATGCGAATAAACCGGATAAATACCAATTACATCTCCACGAAAGCTGTGTCCTAAGTTTAAGATTTGCTACCTGTGGTAAATGGTTTGTCTCTACTGGAAAGGACAATCTATTAAATGCCTGGCGAACGCCTTATGGAGCCAGTATTTTTCAGGTAAGATCTCTAGTAAAAATGTAGAATAGTTAGTAAAAATGATTTTTCACCTCTTTTATAACTAATTTTAGGCTTATTTAGAATAATTTAAACAATATCGAATTGCCTCTACCAAACTTTTTTTCATGTAAATTTCTTATTCATTTAAATACTACCAAAGTAAATACCAACGAAGTGAAGTATGATCTTCACACTTCTTTAGAGTTATTCTGTTTTTTGTTAAACCAATAATTGACTTTACAATAAATAAACTAAAAAAATGTTTAAAAAGCAAATAAATTCTATTTCATATAAAACAGTTAAAGTAAATTAGTATTCATATAAAATTTTACTCTGCTGGCTGGCATATAAAGACATTTTTAATAAGCTATTTATTTTATTATTTTATGACATTTTTCAAATTTATATTTTAAGTCATTTAAGTTACATATTGAAAATGCTAAAATGTAATAATTCTAAAATTTTTTGTTAAATTTTGGAATATAAATAAAGTCTATAGTCTATTTTCAATTTAAATCATTTTTTTTTAAGTATTTGTCAGATTCTACAGAGAAATACACAGAATGGCTACTTCACATTTTTTTTGATCTAAAAAAAGCCCCAAATATGTCCCCATTTAGTCCTTTTTTACTTTTATAGGGTTAACAATAATATACTATTTAATGTTTGTTTTTTTTTATTTCAGTCCAAAGAATCTTCAAGTGTTCTCAGTTGTGATATCTCAACGGACGATAAGTATATTGTGACGGGCTCAGGTGACAAAAAAGCGACAGTTTACGAAGTGATATATTAACAAATTTAGTGAAATAAAGAGTATAGACACGCGTAGTGGGACCAGACTAACATAATCGATAAACATCAGTGTGTGCAGTGTCACAAATTTTAGTTTGTTAACAAGAAGAGACTTTTAAAAAGCACAGGATCGTTATTTTATGTCAGTGTTTTTTTTTCACGGAATATTTAAAATTTTATTCTGACATTAAAAATAAAACTTTATGTGACAAGTCTATCTTTTGTTTTTAATTTATAGTAATCCTTTGCCTTAAAATTACCCAATTTATTTTTTTGAATAAAAAAAAATTTAGTCTTATTTTCTGTACAGGATGATCCAGTATAATGCGCTTTTCGCTTAAAAATTTATTTTAGAAAATTTCAAGAAAGTTGGTGGTTTTTGTCTCTGGACATTTAAAAATATTTTTCAAAATTTAATCAGAATTTTTGTTTGAGCGTGGTGACAAAAAGAGTGACTTTTTTCAGTGGGACAACCTATATTTAAATATATTTCTTAAAAAAACCTATTTTTCTTATTTCAAATATATATAGTTTGTTTATCTTTATTTAAGTAATTTGCGATATATTTTAACTTTAAGATTTAAATTAAAATAGACTAAAAGGTATACTACCATGTTCACCTATTTTATTGAGATAAAGGTAAAATTTGTGTCATTAACTGATATAACCAACCATGCACACACCTGTGAATAAGACAAATTGTCAGATATCGATTTACATATGAATGACAAATTGTGATTTATGTTGTCAGTTAATGACATGACCTGCACAAATTTTATCTTTATCCTAATAAAACAGTGAACATGGTAGTATACCTTTTCATCCATTTTAATTTAAATCTTAAAGTAAAAATATATTGCAAATAACTTATAAATAAACAAACTATATGTATTTGAAATAGTGTCTTTTAAGAAATACATATAGTTAAATATAGGTTCTTCCATTAAAAAAATCACTTTTTTCGTCACCACGCTTAAACAAAAATTCTAATTAAACTTTTAAAAATGTTTTCAAATGCCCAGAGAAAAAATATACCAACTGGCTATCTTGAAATTTTTTAAAATCAATTTTAAAGCGAAAATGTGTTTACATTATACAGGATCACCATTTACCTAAAATAAATTGTTATGCTGTAGTTTTCAAGAACTATTTTTTGACAATCCAGTTGTCAAATTATTGTGATCCACTATTCAAAGGTGCGCCCATAACATACCATTAACCCAGGTCACAGAATAAATAGCTACGCACCAGAATGCTGGAGAGCTACAAAATATCAAGGCCGAAAAACGAAGCAGTTTATCGCTTAACGGCTTCCCTAGACATTGTCTAGTCCTGTGTTTTGGCTATTTGCTGAAAGGGGTCGCTGTATCGATCAATAAAAAAGACCTTTGTTGACAATTTTTTTGGATTTTATTATTTTTACGGAAAAATGAAGAATTCCTTAGAAAGATAGATAATTTATAAAATAATTTACTTTTACTGATTTGGGACAGAAAGATTTTTTTTATTCAAGGCTTGTATATTTTTCTTTGTGCTTGCAAAGCTCTATGCTTTGGGTTTATACTTAAGAGAAAAGTCTAAAATAATGTAAAATAATACATAAATAAAGCTACTGGGGTCGACAAAAATTTTGAAAGTATCAATTTTAAAGATTAACAGAAAATTGTGGTACAGTTTGGTTCTATCATGTCAAAAACCATTCATTTAAAACTGTATAAAAACTTGAGCAACAAGGTTCATATAAAACCTATACTTGTAATTTAGAGTTATTAAACACTATGTGGAAGTGTGCTAAATAAACTATTTATGTAGATATGTTCTATATTGTTCTTGCGGCTTTTTTAAACCCCAAGACTAGAACTGAAACGGCCCCATTGTCAAGAGTATTGGCACCGTGCGCGATGACAACGACATCTGACGGCTGCATTAAATCATGCTTCAAAGCCATGTGAGAGGTGTAAGATTACTTATAATATTTATTTATTTTTCGTAAATTAATATGTATATATATATATATATATATATATATATATATATATATATATATATATATATATATATATATATATATATATATATATATATATATATATATATATATATATATATATATATATATATATATATATATATATATATATATATATATATATATATAAACCTGTTCAGCACTGTAAAAGTGAAGTACAATATCAATAGTAAATAAACAATTTTAAAGCTTAGACAGTAAGTATACAAAAATGTGTTTTTAATAAAAAAAAGTTCTTGAAGTTTTGTAGAATCGAACTCGGACCTTGTTATTGGGGAATAAGGTTATTCGGTGTAATCAATGTAAATGACAGTTAAATAACATTACAAATGTCAGAATAAAAAATAAAAAAATATAATTAAAAATGTAACACATTAAACAGGTTTTTTAAAAATAATAATTAATTTTTAATTGATGAATAGTTTTTTTATTAACCTTAGACAAAAATCGGCAATTGGCCCGATAAGTAAAAAATCACCTGACAAACTTACAAGTCTAGGGCTTTTTCAATATACTTAACACTAATATATATTTACTTACTTGAAGGCTTTATAGCCATTTCTCTATTCAAAATCACAGGAGACTACACAGGCACTACTTAGTCTATTAAAAAGAATCTCGCAAATCATTAAAAAACTTCAGGAAAAGGCAGGAACAAACGGTACACGGCAAGAAACGATAAGTTTTTCTTCTTGTTACGTCAAATTTGAAAGTTCGCGTAACCTCGAAACCCGAACGTCATTCGGCTAATTACTTTTTTCTTTTAACTGCATTTATCCATTTTGACCTTTTTTCTAATTTCCAGTTAGCAGTTGGAAATGTATAAAATTTGCATTAACTATTTCTGCCAGTATTCTGACATTTAAGCACACAAAAACTATTATGCACCATTTTTATTATGTTTATCTAATAGTTTACATTTGAATTGAGCATGATTTATTGAAAAATTTGACCACAGCGAGCGCTGCAATCGATTCAGCTGTCCCCACCATATACTTCGCACCTTGCCAATAACAACTACTTTTTAATAAATAATGTATGGTTATTTTTGGAAGAAGCAAGGTATACTGAGAAGAAAACCGACATGAAATTCTCCCTCCTCATATTTTTCGTTCATTAAATACCAATCCAATAAAGTGATATTAAATGACAGTTTATTGCCCTTTCTCCTAGGGGACTAACATTTTTTTTTTATAAAGTGACCAACTAGCAGGTATCCCTAACAAAATGTCGTTTAATATTAACCTAAAAATAACATGATTTTTAAAATGTTTTTGCTCAGACACCGGGTAAATGGCATACAACCTAATATATTCGACTTTTTCCCTTAAACCCTTCTTTAGGTCTAATTTTACTGCCCCACGCACATCAACCTATTTATAAAGTTAGCTTATACTAATTTTAAAAAATAAATGAAAAATTAATAAAGCTTCCCAAAAATAATATCAACCTTGAAGAGGCATCACTAGAAAAGAACAGGTCACTTAGTCTCCTCCCAGACAAACACACCAACCAATAGTCAGACACACGAAAATGGACGCTTATTTTTCGTAATCTAGGAACACCAAAACATGAAGGTCTACAAAAATTTTAACGCGTTTTTTTCGCGATAACAAAACTTCCCTTAAAACGAGGAAAGAAAAAATTATCGCTCTTTCATTTTAATAAAATAAAATATTTATATGCTTTTTACATTTCTTGACCTCAAACACCTTAAAAATGACACACAACTTAAAACATTTTAAATTGTTTCCCTATTGATTCTTCCTTTAGTCCCTCTTTTTAAAACCCGTATACGTGCGGACACTAAATGATTTATAAAAGTTAGTCCGTTTTGACAGTAAAAAAAGCAAAATTATAAAATATAACATAAAATATTAACATTTACCTCTCTAATCTTACTCCTTAAAAACAATAGTTTGCTATAATAACTCTCCCCAAAAAGGGAAGATTTGCAAAAACCCTGCAATTTTTCGCGATAACAATACTTTCCTGATAACAAGAAAAGTAATAGTAATTAACAACCTTGCTTATTTAAATTAATCAGGATATAATCAAAAATAATGGGACTCTGAATTTTTTAAACCCAAAAATCTACAAATGACATACATCCTAAGATATCCAAATTTTTTCCTTAACCCATTTTATGCCCTCTTTTTTCGACACCCGTAGGACCGGACATCAAAATGTCCCTCAAAAACAATGGGTCGCTTACACTTCCCAAAACCAATGTGATTACAATACTTTTCTCAAATTTCGTCTATATTTTAAGCTAGATAAATATAATATAAAAAATATATATTTTGTTTCGTACAAATTAAAACTTTATTGGTTTGTGGACTGAAATATATAATTGGAATTCTGCGAAGAGCTACATATTTTAAAAGTAAATTTGACAACATTTCGTTCTCTGGTCGAGAGAATAAAGGCGGTTAATTCAATATATAAGAAATATTTTCGTATGCAGTCGCGGATCCATCGTTGTGGGCACTGTGGGCATGCCCAAAACCCTAATTCACTAGTCGTAACCGGTAAAGTCCCACTTTTACGGTCTATTGAGATGGATAGGCTGATGATAAAAAGGATATCATAGAGAGGCGACAGAGCAAGCAAAACAGTTGGATGTTACATTACAATCCCCATGTTTAATTTCGGGGCAAACAATCGGTGGAAGAGTACTTTCGGAAATCAGTATACATACCACTATTAGATTCAAATATTAGTGATTGAGTGATGAATTGACATGAACTTGGATATCGATATTGTATAAGTGAAAAAAGCGTTTCACATATACGCCAGTTGATAAGCAATAATGGACCTACAGATTTAAATAAATACCGACTCTAGATGACCAAATGGAAAAGATAATCTCAAAATAATTTGGTCATACCAGAGTCGATAGCTACACTCCCGGTCAGCGTAGCTATCGCAGAAAGATCGTTTTCAACTCTCCGTAGGATCAAATCTTGGTTGCGCGCCTCAATGGCACAGAAAAGATAAGCTCTCTTAAATATACATAGAGATGTGCACCTGGATGTCGAAGAAATAATTAATGTTTTCACAAAAAAGAAGCCTTAGCTTGAATTTGTAATTTAAGCATTTATCTACAGTATGTAGTATAGATAAATGCTTAAATTACAAATTAAAATTGTATATTTAAGAGAACTAGCCCCGATAATCATTATATCAAGGCTGAATTTGTAATTTAAGAATTTACCTATACTATTTACTATGTAGATAAATAAATAAGTTACAAATTCAAGCTTACACTTTAAGCTTCCCAAAGTAACCATATGCCTACTGGAAATAAAAATAAAAAATTTGGACTTTTTATACAAAGCTGCTGCTGCGGATGCTAACTTTGCATGGGAAGTAGAATTTTATTATTTCCGGTATATGGTTTCTTTAGAAAAGTTGCTCAGATTGATGGTCTAAACTTTAAGTCTATGGACTTAGAGCATAGACTTCATACAATGGTATAAAGGATTCGATCAATTTTCCCAACATCCTGTATACTATACTATAATATTATAAAGAGTAAAAGATTTGTATTTTTAAATGTTTGTAACAAATATACTTAAAAACTACTGAACCAATTTAAAAAATTTTTACACCGTTAGAATACTAAATTTTTACTGATTGTGAGTAATATAAGCTATAAAAAATAAATGTCCACTCGTGTAAAGCCAGGACATGTTGCTAGTTTTGAATAAAGTTATTTGATGTGAAATGGTGTTTAATTTAATTTGAAATCAATGTTATCATTTAAAGATGTAAAAAAATACTAAATAAAAAAATCGTTCAAAACGTAGGCGTAGGTAAGTCCATGATTCTTCATAAGTGAGTTCGTACTCCGACTCGCACTTGGCCAATTTTTGGGTGGCTGTGCCCACGACTTTTTAGGGCTGGATCCGCGCCTGTTCGTATGGCGCCGTCTAACATTGCCACTCAATGTAATGATTGGCCATTTTACCATTCGTGAATCCAGTCATTTGGACCAAATGGTTTTTCGTTATTTTAATCCTTTGCCACGGGTTCCTGTACCTTTAACCTGTGTTTAAAATACTAAAAAAACTTTACAGTAACAAAAGCGCAAATTAAACTGAAGTTAGGTTAAAATGCAAAATAATATTACCAAAATTTTCTTTAATAAGAGTGTCCCTTATTTCAACAATAAATAAGTAATTTTTTTAATAATTATTTAACAAGTTTTAATTCATCATATAGAATTTACAAAGTAAAAAAAATTGGAAACCTAAATATGTTGAAACCATGAAAAATCATATCAGAGTGGAAAGCCAAATTTTTATTTTAAATAAATGTCTCCTCCCCATGGCGAAATTTGGGGTACATTTCATGAACAGAAATTCTAGTTCCCTGGAAAATGGAACCGGATGTTAACTGTCTAACAATATTTATTGCACATTTGGACAATTTTCATTTTATCCTTTTGCCCAGGTCCTGTAGTTACTGTTTTTATAAATACAAAAAATATACAGTAACAAAAGCGCAGTTAACTGACTTAGGTCAGCTGCTTAATAGTACCATTTTCTATACTGAGTGTGCCTTAATTTGCACAATAAATAAGTGTTTTTTTAATCAATTATTTCAACAAAGATATTCTTATATAAAGATTTACTAGTAGGAAAAACGAGAGTGGTACTTATATGCTGAATGCATGAAAAATATATCGAGTGGTAAAGGACTATTTATATATGTCGAACTCACATGGCGTAATTGTCCATTTCATGAACCGTGTTAGTCCTGATGGAACCAGATAGCGTAAAAATATTTTGCACCATCTGACAATATTTTGTCCAGTTCATGAAATGGAATACCATTTTTCCACTGGAACGAGATGGTTTACACATCTGACACTAAAATCATCCAGTTCCTGTACTATATATTTAGCATTTATCCATTTACCGTAATACAATGCTATGATCCAACATATTTGGTTGGGTGGTTAGTTTTCCGTGTAATGTTGATTTTTGTGTCCAGATGGTGTAATATAATCTCGCTTCTCTGAGTGAAAAAATTACGTATCCATTTCATGAACTGGGCATAAAATTGTTCAGATAGTGAAATAAAATATTATTACACTATCTGGTTTCACTTTACGAACTGGACATCCAGTTCACAAAATGGACAACTACGCCAAGTGGGTGTGACATATACAATATATTTTATTAATTTTCAGCTTATATTATGTAGCAGACAATAGCTAAAAAAGAATTACGTGTTTAGCCAAATAAGATGATCAGTAATAGAGTTACATTTAATAATGTGTTGAAAAGCCTTCATTTCTTTTACACTACTACTGGTCTGGACATTGACCTGATAAGGTGATCTATATTCTCTTGGAGTATCTCATTCCACCTTATGCCTTACTAATGTCTATGAGTGCTGCCAGAGGCTGAGAGGTGTGGTCTACGCTGCGTACTGCGATCTAGGATGTCTTACACAAAATCGATTGTAGAGGATTCAGGCGATCTTGGAAGCCCAAAATTGTTAAGTATTTAATTAATCTACATACAAATGTGACGTGCAAACCGCAGCTTTTCTAGGAAGTTTTTGTACTTCACATCAGCACTCGAATACCAAATTATATGTAAATTATGAATAATTTAGTTTCCATAGTCTAACATCTGAAGAAAAGAGGCGCAAGTAAACTGAACTACATAGAGTTTCTAATGCTAGACTGAAAAAAATGTCAAGTTTCGTGTTATTCGCTCGCATAATAGAAGTTTTTATAGGAAAAATGAATGGATAAACTTCTTTAGAGTAAAATTTGTAAAATATCTATAGAAAAGGGATATACTGCATACCGTTTGTTAGTTTCTAGAGGAGAAGGTTTTATTGGGAAGGTCAATGACCGGCCTTGATTATTTTATTTAACAAAACGAATTATTAATAATTTTGTTTATTATATAAAAAAAAAATATTAAAATCAAATCATTATCCGATCCAAAACACATAGGCCGATCTATCGGTAGCTTTTGCCAGGACTTTAGATAGCAGTGGGGCCGATAGTAATTAGCTTATAGGTTTACCTCTTCGAGAAATCTTTGTATTTTATGAAATTACTTGTGTGGTGCCGCTTTAGATAAAAGTAATAGTTATCATGTAAAACTTCTTAAAGTTTTTTACATCAAGTCTTTAAATACAACCCATGATTATTACTGTAAATTTAAGATATAAAGTAGATACAATTTTATGAAAAGAAAAATTTTTTAATTTTTTTTTCTAAGCAATTCTTATGTCAAATCAAATGTGCTTGATCATTTGACATTTACCCATATTTATATCATATCATAAACATGTGTAATGTAATAAATTGATGAAATTAATTTAATTGTTTTTAAAAATGTTTTTGAACACAAATTTATTTTTTATTTTTTAGTTATTGCGTTTAATTTGATATTCATATGATGGTGTATAAAAAAATTATAGTCCACCATCTTTGGGAGTCTGCCATATTGGATTTCGAGAGACATTACTTAGCTACATATGCATTGTCATCCAAACTAAATATGTATATAAAATTTAAGCTTAATTGGCTGGCTGCTTTAAATTTCAGTTGCAAGATTTGACCCTGAACAAACAAACATTGCATGTTAAATAAATGCTTGTAAAACACTCTTAAAAAGCACTAAATATGGTCAAATTAAAATGTTTCATACCTTCTAAAAGCATGGCTAAAAATCAAAATAAATTCTTCTAGAAATTCTTTTGAAACTTTTGTTGTGTCCAGAGTTTATTAATATAAAGCAGTTGTTTGCAGCGTTTAGTTTAAATTATGTATGGCTGGTTACATAAATCACAGTAACACTTGAAGCATTAGTAGAGAGTTACGACAATTAAAACAAATAACGGTACGGTATCATGGGTACGGTATTACACCAACAAGATGACGTCATGTTGTGTAATATGAGGTCTTTTGTTATTTAGAAATAGTTTAGACTATTTTATACCTTTTAAACACACCTAGTCCTAAAATACACTTTTGATTAGGGCGCTTACGTAAAGGAAGTGTAAGATAGTGTACACTATTTCTGAAAAACAAACAGATCTATGATTTTTAATTTAAAATTGCCTGAGTTTATATAATATCGGCAAAGTTACGAATACAATTATATTTTTATTCTTCAGTTCGGCCTTAAAAACTTGGTTTTCGATTAGATGATTCAAAAATGGCAGCCAATCAGATCTACAGCTCTAAAGTTGAGAAATAAAATTACGAATACGAAGTTGGACAATCCCGGCCTCTAATCTAAGTTGGCAAATTACGGTTTGATAGGTAATCATTTATTTTAGGCAACTATAAGTTCAAGCTGTGTTATTCGTGTTAATGCTAATTTTTTAAGATCCGGGAGTTTTCGCAAGCTCACGGGACAAAATTTTCATTAAACGAATTTATGTTGATCTGCTATGGTCCGATTTTCTCTGTTGTTTACTCATGTTTATTAAATAAACAATATAAACGACATCCCATAACCCAAATACTTAGCATTTCTTGCAAAAGTCAAACTTCTTACAAACTTGATTTTCAAAATGTTATTATACCAATTACAATTCGGTTTCTCTGTATAAATCCCGTGTGCAAGGCGAATTTACATGCAGAAAATTAAGGCATATCTTCTTTGTAAGCTGTAAGTGTTTAGGTTTTCCTAATAAATTGATGACGTTAGTTCTGCACCGACACACAATGATTATTAGCAGCCTCGGAAGATGTCTAAAGCTGGATTTATAGTTCCTTAAAGAATTTTCTTAAGGTTTTTTTAAGTTAAAAATTTTATTTTGAATTTGTGTTCTCCTCTTTTCTTGAGGCTTGACGTTACGTCTAATGGCTTACATTGCTATAAATCCAGCTTAACAACTGTGTTAACAGGTTTAAAAAGCAAAGAGAGGGAAAAATAGCCGAATTTAAGGTTAAAAACCACACAAAACTAATATTAATAAAAATGAAATGTGTGAGAAACCAGGTGATATTATTCTTTTACAGATATTTTTCATTAGTAGAAGCGCTTTTATTTTATTGATTTAGATTTTAATGACGTCAGCTGTTAGACAAACTTATTAGCACGGTACAACAGAAAAATAGGCCTGAGGAGCTCACAAAATAAAGCAAAAATAAAACATGTAATCAATATAAATGGTTATCTGGTAACCAACTGCATAATATGTCTATTCCTAGCATAATTAATTTTTAAATGTTAATGTCGTAATTTTTTAATCAGTGTACGCTGAAATCGAGTTACGCCGAAATATTACGTCACCTGTAAGAATTTACGGTAACACCCTAATTAATTTATGATTGTGACACAGATTGTGACATTTGTAACCTTAACCTAACTTTTTACCAATTTTATTACCGTTTGCTGTTTTAAAAGTTGTTTTTAAAAAAGCTTTGATTAAATGGAAGAATTAGCTGCCTCAGAATTGGGTACTCTGGAATTTTGGGAAAAACGGTACGAAGAAGAAATAACAAATTTTTCAAATCATGGAGATGCAGGAGAAGTTTGGTTCGGAGAAGATATTGTAGACAGACTAATCACTTGGATTTCAAAAAATGTCGATAAAAGCTCAAATATAGTAGACATTGGATGTGGTAATGGACTTCTTCTAATAGAATTAGCTAATGAAGGATTTGAAAATCTTACTGGATTAGATTACTCAATAAAAGCAATTGATTTAGCAAAAGCCATTGCTGAAAAACAAGGGCTTCATATTACATACACTGTTAATAATGTTTTGGAAAGTTTGGGAGGCTCATATGATGTTATACATGACAAAGGGACATATGATGCTATAAGTTTAAGTGAAAATTCTAAGGAGGATCGTCAAAAGTACATAACAAGCATTCAAAATGGTTTAAATCAAAATGGATATTTTGTTATAACATCTTGTAACTGGACACAACAAGAACTCGAAGACCACTACAAGGGAAAGTTCACTCTTCATACAGTTATTCCCACTCCACAGTTTAAATTCGGTGGCAAAGTTGGTAGTGTTGTGTCGATATGTGTGTTTAAAAAAAGTAGTTAATAAAATTGGTATTTTGCATGTATATAAAATAATTTGTTATTTTTTGAATTTTTTATTTCGAAACAACCTAATGAATTTTTTGAAGTTTTCAGAGATGAAAAACACAATGACACCAGATGCTGTTTTTATTTTAAATTGGTCTAAAATTTTTTGTCTTTTATTTAAAATTGAAAGGAAAAAAGGAAAAAAAAAAATTACTTGTCCCTTTTAAAAATATTTTGAAAACTCCTTTGGGTTTTTCTGCAAAAACAAATTAAAATTTCTAATAAATTCACTTTATTAATATAAAGCTTACAAAATGTTATTTTAATTTAATTGGGCTTCTTTTATTTTCTTTTTTCATTTTCTGTTTACGAATGGGTATATTTAGAATTTTTTGTAGTAGTCCTGATATTCTAGGCACCCATCGCATCAAAGTTACTTTTCCTTTTTTGCCCCCATTGGTAGGGGTCCTTTGTATGTGTTCCAGTTCTATCATTTTTTTGCATGTTTTTGGTTGTCAAAAGTCATTAAACTCGTGCAGGTAAAACCATCCACATATTCAGAGGCCTGGACACATTTTTTTTTTCATAAATTTAAAGGTGGTATTGGGAAAATGAACTTAAATTTTTCGCCCCTTTTTTTTTTTGCACATTTAAAAAAACTTATAATTTTCGTTTTTAAAATTTAAAAGGGGAAAGAAAAATTT
Source organism: Listronotus oregonensis (assembly GCA_019359885.1). NCBI lineage: Eukaryota > Metazoa > Arthropoda > Insecta > Coleoptera > Curculionidae > Listronotus > Listronotus oregonensis. The sequence continues at coordinate 68,518 of JAHBCN010002446.1, read as the reverse complement.
TAACGTTTCCCCCCGTATAGTACATATAATCCCATCAAATCTTTTTTAAATTTCGTTTATGGCAAATAAGACGCATGGTAAAAAGAATGCCCCGTATTGGAAAAACTGTGAAATTTTTTAAACGATTTGTTGCTTTTAGAGCCATACACATTTTAACATGAGTTTTTTATTTTGCCCTGGGCAATTGTCCAAAAAACGCAACTCAGTTACATTCGCATTAATTTCTTTATGAAAATAACTAAAAAAAAAGAGAACCTCATTTGGTCCTTTGGAAGCTATACCTTCATGGTAAATATAAAAAAAAGGGTTTTTGAGACTTTAGGTTGGTTATAAAATAAACTAACAGTTAACTGTGATAAATTTTGTCCGGGGAAAATCCCGGCAATTGAAGATTTTGCATAAATCAATGAAACCCAAAAAAGTCATCTTGCCCGATTCGGGCGTTGTTTTTTAAAAGCATTTAAAATTTTTTAGCTCTTCGTTGGGGACCCTTTTTTCAGCTATTCCCCCCGTTTAGTTCAACATTTAAATGAGGGCTTTTTATTTTTAGGTCTAAATCTTTTGCAGACAAAAAACATCTACTTGCGCTCTTCCGAAGTGTAGCTGGAAATTATCGTTAAAGAAAAATTAAAGCTGATTTACCGGGGAACGGGGGATCTTTCCAAAAGTTGTACATAATTTTACGTTTAGTCTACTATCGATTTTTGGGACGTTGAATAGTGACTCATTTTTTCAGGAAAAGATGAGTTTTGTTCCTTTTTTTCGTCCCTTTTCGTGCCAAAAATTTACTTTAATATTTTGGCCTCTGTCTTTATTTGGTTATTACTTTTTTTTTAATGCGCTTTATGGGTTTTTTGAAATTCCATGTATACTTAAAATGCATTTTTGGGAACCTTTAAAATTACGACCATTTACCTTAATAAAGTTTATACGAGCAGTTTTTTTAATATTTTGACATTCTTTGTAAAGCCTTTCACCCAAATTTCAATTTGACCCATGTAAATATCTTTTATTTTTTTTTGACATCTCATAAAATTTTTTAAAAACATCTTTCTGTTATCCTCGTCAATATTCATAAAGCACTTCAGGGGGCAAACAAAAAAAAATAAATAATATTTTTTTCTATATTTTAAGTGTAATAAATTTTACCGATGGGTTTTTCCAGTTTTTTTATAAAATTATTGTTTTTTTAGGAACTGCTTTCCATGGGTTTTCCAGATTTAACCCGATTTAAATTCGATGCGTTCACAACACTCCGGCCCTTTTATGGGGGGTTTTTTCATTTCGGCCATTTCCCCAACTAAATACGCAAAAAACCAAAAAAATTATTTTATTTAACACTAAAAAAAATCACCTTAAATATTTTGCAGGTTATACAAACAAAAAATCTTGGGCATTTGACATACGGGTTTTTCCCGGGCCAGCATGCAGAAACAATCAAAGGGTGTCACTTTTGGGGCCACCAAACGGTAGAACGCAATAGGAATAAAAACATAGGGGGATCCGTAGTTGAGGTGTTTCTGCACCAAACGATACGTTTAGATTACATCAGTTTGTTCTGCTGTTAAAAAATATATTTTTAAGAGTTTTAACTTCCAAAAGAAAAAAGCTTAGTACTTTTATAACTTTTTAAAAATTTAAATCTAATGCTGTCAGAATCATAATGTTTATAAACACCAATGTCCAACTAGAAGTTTTTTTTTTATTTTCAAAGAAACTAGACTTAGTTTAGCTTTTAACTCTTTCAGAGAATTTGACTAAATTTTATTTCAATTTCTCAATTGGTACATAACAGTTATAATCATAGTTTTAAAACTAACAAGAAAAACCAAAAAAATCAGTGAGATAAAATTAAACTGATGCAAGGTCTTTTTACAATTTTGCTTTGAAGTCAGACTAAAGTTGAAATAAGAGAATTACATGCATAAGATACAAATCCTAAAATAATTTTAAACAAGTCCAGCTTTATGAGAACACAAAATAAGTAAATTATATTTTTGATCTGATTTCCCAATCCTAAAACATTTAAAAAGCTAAAACCAATTAAGGAATATACGAAAAAATCTTCATTAACTTTCTTTTTTATTTTAAGGTTTTGGAAGTTGTCTATTGGTAGAAGTAATGTTCACTGAATGAATACCTATTCCATTTTTTATCATACATTTTTTATATACATCTAGGTAAGAATTAAACCAGTAGCATTGCAAGATGCGAGTGGGCCCCTAACTACATTGAGTTATGTGATGTGAAAAAATATATTTAAATTGAGGTATGTGTAATTCCGGGATATACTTAATTTTTATGCTTTTTATGCTCAATTGTATTCTAAACGAATAATCTTAAAAATAAAATAAATATTTATTATTACTATTATTTAGTTTACAAGTGGATCTTTCATGCCTTTTTGCCATAAAGATCAGTATTAACTTTTCAAAGAATTTAAGTATGTTAAGCTGATCTTTCTCAATTGCTATAAGAGCCAAATTTAATAATCTCTCTTTTGACATTGAGCTTCTCAGATAGTTTTTTACTCCTTTCGGCCGGTGGCTACAGTTACAGGTAAAGTTAAAAACAAGATACAAGCCGTTATAATTTTTGAAAAACTTGAAGACATACAATAATATTTAATTATTATCAGGTCAGCAAGATCTTTGATTGTGAAAATGTTCTCAATTTCTGATTTAACGATACTTTAAAGTGATCAATGAATTACATAGGTCGCTGCTTAAATCAGTGCTATATTTCTCAACTAATTTAGTGGCTTTTAAAACTATGACATCATCAGAGTTGTTAATTAAATTTTTAGGAGTTAAAAAGTCAACTTAGTTTTTTTTTTTAAAATTTGAAAAGAAGACTGCAAGGAAACAAAATTTTTATAAACATCTTTTAATAATGTGGTAGCCTGTTGCAGATCTATGCTGGGATTTTGTAAAGCTTTGAAACTGAATTTAGGAATTTAAATATATCAGTAGACATATCAACTTAAAAAATAAAATCATAACTTTTAAGTAATAATATTTTGACTTTCTTCCCGCTCTTTGTTTTTTTATTACTGAGAAAAAGTTTATTTTGTCCAATGATTTCATAATTGTTACATAGTTGTCTTTAATTGCGAAAAGGAAATCATCAATCAAAAATAGGGTCCAGTGGAAAAAACTTGGGCGTAATGTAAAGTTATTAGTAGCTAGTAATAATAATACATTCTTTGAAAACCCTGGGGCCACACACATCATTGGTGTACCTGGTGTAGCGGTTGCTACGCCCCTGGATATAACATTCAGCAAATATTACCTCTATCAACGGAATTCGTTAAAATATATTAAAAAATCAAAGACAAAAACAAAAAATCTTACTTCCTCCATCTTGTAACCCGAACAAAATCATTTACATCTAACTTCAGTCTCGTTTCATCAGTGCATGGGAAATTACAGCAAACTTGAAGGCCATGTACAAGCGGAAACCAATACCCTGATACTGGTTTAATTATCTGATACATTCTTGATTTCAGTCTTTTTTCGTTTTTCTGTTGCATTTGTTCAATCTAAAAATATCACAGTAGCCATTAATGTTTTAGTAAAGATAGTAAGATAGTAAAAAATAGAATAAAGATGGTGTAGTTAAAGAAATAGGTGGAACAAAGTTAATCAAGTAATTAGAAAGTACTAAAAATGACGGTTATAAGGCGCTAAAAAGCATATTCAAGGGCACAAAAATTACAAAGATTCTCACTCCTGAGTAACTGTACAATTTTGTTAAATATATGTTATAAAAGCAAGTAGTTTTTTGTTATTGACCTTTATCTAAACGCCTGCAAGACCTATTAAATTTATGAAACATTATTTCAGGGCCCCTGTTCTTGAACTAAGGAACTATTAAATCACATAAATATTGTGAACCTGATTCAATAATTATATAAAATTACTGCACTTAAGATTTTTGCTTATTATAAAAAAAGTCTACATTTTTACCGTCAGTGTGAACTGATGACAACCTTCCCTTACTGGCCAAGTCATACCATCACCAAGTGGCTGTCCACTAAAGGTTAATACTTGTTTGCAATTTTCCCACCATCCCAAGTCATAAGGAAAAATAAATGTTTCGTTTTTGTCTTTCCTTCTATGGTTGGCTTTATCCAAGATCCAGTCTTCTATACCTGTACGATTTCGTGCAATTGATCGTAACTGGAAATTGTATGAGGATTTTAGTACAAAACATAGTAGGGATTTATATATAATAAAATCAACTTGAAAATCAAATTAACTAGTTGTCAATGTTTTGACTTCAACTGACATCATTGTAAAGGCACTTTAGGCAATTATTTTTTTTATAAAGTTGGTGGTAGTGAAGTTACTTTTTTTTTGGTATAAATGATCTAAAAGCTTCTATGTGATGGTAAGAATAAAATTAATTAAAATTTTGAAGTACATGAGTTATTGGTCTGATCTAAACTTTTAGTCACTGACAAGGCTTAATAATGTCTGTTGCATTGAGAGCAAAGAGCCAGGCGCGTGCTGGGGCGATGTAGGGCCCGGAAAACTGTTTATCACTGGCAAGGCCCATAAGGTATCGCCGAACCATATTGACGAACAGGAAAACTTTTCAACCAATTTTGTTTAAGCCTATTTAATATTAAATACGTACATGTCAACATTACATAACAAAGTTTAAACAAATGTAAGATATAAAAATCAAAGGTTATCACTCGTGGGTATTGTCAAGTATGGTGCTGTCCAGTTAAACTGTGTCAGGACTGAATATTACTTCTAATTTATAGTTTTTTTGTTTATTTAGCCGTTCTGTAGTCAAATCTTGCAACTGAATTTTAAAGCAGTTATCCTTAACTGATCAAGCTGAAATTATGCAAACAAGTGTAGTTGGGATGACAATGTATGGTTAGCTAAGTGACATCATTCTACATACAATATGACGGACTAGTTATTTTTTATGCACTTATGATATGAGTATTGAATAAAAGGGTTTGCTAAGAGGAATGCGAAAAATAAAATGAAGCCCCTCTAAATCTTTTTATGCACCCTCGTGATATGAATAAGAAATGAAAGGGCTCAAGCGAAAAAAAAAATAAAATGGTGGAAAACAAGATGCCGCCATACCAATTTTAAGGAGTTATAACTCAGCAAAGGCTAGGGACAGTTTGGTGGTAAAAAATCTTAGAAACATGTCCAGCGATAACTAAAAACAAGCTTTTAATTACATATGTACCAAGAAGAAGAAAAACTATTGACTATTTCTTTATAATGTGTTGGAATTTAACTTGCAGCTTCTTACAGTTACCATCAAAATGCAAAAGAACAATACTCATGTATACAACTTAATATCATCAAGCATCAAATGCATCTTATGTCAAATATAAATAACCATAATAGACATAAAAATGTATCCCTTTATTTGTTTTATCTAACTCTAGCACCAAGCCTTTAAACAGTAAACAAAAATAAAAATGTTTATTAACTTTGCAAAGTAAAAATTTAAAAAACGGTCAATTTGCCTACCCTCTAGGGTTCAATAGCAAACAAAAAAACATTAGTTTTGGAAAATAAAAATTCAAAAAAGGGCAAACTACCTACACTGTAGTGCCGATCCTGGAGGTGTACACGAAATGAGAACCCCTGAAACCACCATGTACAAATTTTGAAACGGCGGCGTTCTAGTTACCATCGCAGCTCACTGAGCGACTGGACTTCGGTGGTTTCGATGGTAACCGAACCGAAATTAGTGATTGCACTAAACTGAATTGATGCAAGCTGGACGTAGAATGGCGTGAAGCGATCAACTCAGTCGTGCCATCACTGACCGCACCTCCAGAGAATGTTGATTTTATACTTCTATTTGAAGTTAATTTACTTCGGCGAATGACGGTGCTATAGAAACGAATGGAGGGCACGTGCTTTCATCTATTGATTAACTTTCAAAACTAAAGTCGAAAAAGAATGAGAGTTTATGCGTTCTTCTTCGGCAATCGGTGCTTCCATCTGTTGCAGATGTACGCGTGTACGGTTTGCGTTAATTGACTAAGTACGATGAGTAGTAAAAACATCATTGTGTTACAAAAGTGGCTCTCTAAATTGCAGTAAGGCCCATTGTATAGTTGGTAACCCTGGAAGTGCGAGTACTCAAGGATTGTGGATAAATAGAAGGATCCATAATCATGGATGGGGGTTAACTCAAATGTCAGGTTAATAAATTGGAGGGTCGAAAATTAATGACATGACGGGGCTACGATTAAGGTGAATCAAAGAAACCGTTTTAATCCATCGAACATAATTTTCCTGAGTTTATAAGTAAGTTGATTTCAAGCCTCCATTGAAGTCTTCTTTAACAAATTGCTACATCTTCGAAACACAACCAAAGACAGAAATTAACATTCTATTATAATTAGGAAATGCTAATAAAAATTGCAGTTTGTTACAAATTCTTTTTAGCTCTAGAAAAGTTAGATTTTTAAATGTGACCGCCCCAAGTATAAATTCAAAAACTGTGGAACCAAAGGTTCAAGATAAAACCCAAAATTGTAATCGTTTAACCTAAACCTTTGCAAATATGTCTTGTTCCAAAAGTTTAAACTTCATTTAATATTGTTTCAAGTCATTGGAAATTCCTCTGAATTAAATGTTTAAGGGTCACTTTTGGTAGAAGATCTTATCTATTGAAAATTATTTAAACCGTACTAAATACTTTGCTCAGACTAAAAGTAGTTAAATAAAAGATACCATTGGTATTAAAGTGTTTTTTAGGGTTTTAAAAGCAGAAGTGCATACAAAACAATAACTTGGATAAAAATTGATAATCCTCTAAATTATAGGACGGTTGGCAACCGCATTATTGCATGATTTAAAAAAGTATAACCTGGTATTTAAATACCCTGAAGACTTTGAGCATACACTAACTGGAGGGATAAAGCAAAGCTCTGAAAACGTCGCATAAGAAAGAGAAAGCAACAGTCATCGCCGTTACTATCTCTCTCTCACAGCGTACCTGATTCGCCGATTCAAATATTTGGCGAATCAGGTACGCTATGAGAAAAAGATGGCAACGGCGATGACTGTTGCTTTCTCTTTCTAATGCGACCACGTTTTGAGCACTCTGCTTTATCCCTTCAGGTTAATATATGCGCGAAGCCTGTCGGTATTAAAACATTTATTTATTCATATACCTGTTCCAAAGCCAGATAATTTAAAATAAAAACTTTTTAAACATTAATAAAGTGACAAAAATTGTAACAAAAACTGCCAGCCTTTTTGGCTTGTAAAATGTCATTCTTAATACTACCTATATATTTTTTAAACGCCTTAAATAAAAATAGGTAATATTTTCAAATGTATAAACAAAACTAAAACTCGGCTATAAACCGAGTGTCCCAGATGCGGCGTTCTAAAATAATCTTGGCAATTAAGGGACATAATTATCAATCTTTTATTGCATATTAGTCAATTATATATTTATGATATTAAATGATTTCCTAAGTGTAACTATTATCACTGTGCTAAAACTCATTGACAAATTTAGTATAATATATAAGGTTTTATTTTAGTAATCACAAATTCTTGCAAACCTCACAATATTTGTATATTATCAGAATAAAAAAAGTCTCTTGTATTTCAGCTTCAAGTACCTATTTTTCGAAAAAAATACCTTACTTGTATTAGTGGTCAGTAAACTTGGATGACAGCAAAATTGTATATCTCTAAAACGGCAATGTTTACTATTTCGGAAATGTGCGTTTTAAGATATTTGAATGATTTGTGAACGTTGTTTATCTTGTAACTTAAAAACTGCTATATAAAATGTTTCTTTTTATTCTTTGCACATCTCAGGGGTGGGTCGTTAGAATTTCAGAATGCTTGGCCTTGTTTCAGAAGGTGCTCACTTGGAATCAGATTTCTATACCACTCCTTAATAAAGTTAAGTTTAGGGTATTTTGGGTCTATGTATATGGTCACTAAAACATGATCCACTTTCACATGCTCATACGAGTTCAAAATAAATTTATGATGTTTGCCGCATATAAATCCGACATGAGAATGAAGTGAGTCAGAACGATGTATAACCAACAATGCTAAGGTAGAAATATATTTAATGTATAAAAGTGTTAATTTAAGAATAACGAATGGTAAAAGAATATTTTCAAAAACAAGCTTTTATTTGCATGTACTAAAAAGAAGAAAATACATTTTAAATTAAATCAAACCCATCAACTTATTACAATACACAATTTATATTATGATATATGATATAAATGCTTGTTGCGAAATTTACCTGTGTTTACACAAGATTACAATATGTAACTTGATTTTGACATAATTTTGACATACTAAGAAAAAAAATATTTTCTTTTATACAAAATAGGCAAACCTCGTTTAAGTAGATGAAAATAAAAGCTTGTTTTAAATTTAAAAAATGTATTTCTTAAATTGACAATTTTATATACAAAATATATTTATATGTTGTCAATGTTGGTTATACATCGCTCTGATTTACTTCATTCTCATGCCGGATTTATATACCGCAAATATCAGAAATTCATTCTAAAAAACCATTTGATTTTTTTGTTTTTGACTTGCCAATCCAGCGATTAACCGTCTACCAGCAGATCAACGTTTTTTTTGAGGCTCGACTTTGGTGCTTTCTTGAACAGGGTTAAAAAATAAAAAATAAAAAAAAATCATTTTTTGTAATCTACGGATACGTAACATGACATGAAAATCTGTTTTTTTTTTCTAAAAAAAGGTTTCTTATAATTTTTCAAAATTTTTATTAACGGCCCATGATGAAACACGTTGAGCACAACACAGCAGAACAGTTTAATTCGCTACCAATACAAAATGGCAGTGCTAACTTAGTTGAAAAAATGGTTCCTTTAGTAAAAAAATGGTTCTTCTAATTAAAAAAAAATATATTAATAGCACATGATAAAACAAGTTGAGCACAACACAGCACGGTACTTTTTTAATTTTATTGTGGTGCAAAAGGGCAGTGCTAAGTAGGTACGCAAAACTACCCCTATTTGGTTTATTTTATATCTTATGAAAAAATGCATAGAAAAAGTTTTTGTTAACGGCACAGAATAGCACAAGAACAGCACATTTATTTTTTATTTTTTCAAACAGGCAGTGCTAATGTTTTTTTTCTAAAAAATAAGTTTCTAATAATTTTTTAAAATTTTTATTAACCGCACATGATGGAACAAGTTGAGCAAAACACAGCACAACAGTTTAATTCGCTACTATTTTAAATGGCCGTGCTAACTAAGTTGAAAAATGTTTTTTCTTAGTAAAAATATGGTTCTTCCCATTAAAAAAATATATATTAATAGCACATGATGGAACAAGCTGAGCACAACACAGCACGGTACTTTTTTTATTTGTGGTGAAAAATCGCAGTGCTAAGTAGGTACGAAAAACTACCCCTATTTTGTTTATTTTATATTTTAGGAAAAAATACATAAAAAAGTTTTTGTTAACGGCACAGTATAGCACAAGAACAGCACAATATTTTTTTTATTTTTCCACAAAGGCAGTGTTTAGTGTGTGGGCATTAGTTTTTTTTCTAAAAAAAAATTTCTAATCATTTTTTAAAATTTTTATTTACGGCACATGATGGAACAAGTTGAGCAAAACACAGCACAACAGTTTAATTCGCTACTATTTTAAATGGCCGTGCTAACTTAGTTGAAAAATGTTTTTTCTTAGTAAAAATATGGTTCTTCCCATTAAAAAAATATATAGGTATTAATAGCACATGATGGAACAAGCTGAGCACAACACAGCACGGTACTTTTTTATTTGTGGTGAAAAATCGCAGTGCTAAGTAGGTACGAAAAACTACCCCTATTTTGTTTATTTTATATTTTAGGAAAAAATACATAAAAAAGTTTTTGTTAACGGCACAGTATAGCACAATATTTTTTTATTTTTCCATAAAGGCAGTGTTTAGTGTGTGGGCATTAGTTTTTTCTAAAAAAAAATTTCTAATCATTTTTTAAAATTTTTATTTACGGCACATGATGGAACAAGTTGAGCAAAACACAGCACAACAGTTTAATTCGCTACTATTTTAAATGGCCATGCTAACTCAGTTGGAAATTGTTCTTTAGTAAAAAAATGATTCTTCTCATTAAAAAAAAAATATATTAATAGTACATGATAGAACAAGCTGAGCACAACACAGCACGGTTCTTTTTTTATTTGTGGTGAAAAATGGCAGTGCTAAGTAGGTACGAAAAACTACCCCTATTTTGTTTATTTTATATCTCAGAAAAAAATGCATAAAAAAGTTTTTGTTAATGGCACAGAATAGCACAAGAACAGCACAATTTTTTTTTTCATTTTTTCAAAAAGGCAGTGCTATGGGGAGATAATAAACATTGTACAGAAATCATTCATAATATCTTAAATCGCACATTTTCACTGTCATCCAAGTTTACTGACCGCTAGGACAGGTAAAGTATTTTTTTTGAAAAATACATATTGCTGAGATACAAAAGACTTTTATTCTGAAAATGTACAGTACAATATTTCCATATGATTAGAGATCAATATAACAAAACTGTGAGGTTTGCAAGAATTAATGGTTATGAAAATAAAACTTTATATATGTCGTAGCCAGATAATAATATCCGCCGTTTTGTAAAATGGATAGCCACTTTATAAAACGCGGCCACATTGTAAAATAGTCGTTTAGTTTGAATTATTTTATAATACGGCTAGTGTTTTTAGCCATTTTATAAACCGGCCGATCGATTACGAGCCACATTCTCAAATAGATGATTATGATAAAGAAAACTTACAATTTAGGAAGGAAAACCTAACGACAACTAACCAAAAACTAACTAGAACTAGGTAATAGTTTGAAAGTTGTTGTTTATGGTCCCCAATAATTGCATACTATTTGGGTTAAACCACGTAATAATCATTTATTACCACCCAAATAGGATGCAATTTTGGGGACCGTAAACAACAACTTTTACCTAGTTGTAGTTAGTTTTTGGTTAGTTGTCGTTAGGTTTTTCTTCTTAAATTATACATTTTCTTTATCATAATCACCTATTTGAGAATGTGGCTCGTATTTGATCGGCCAGTTTATAAAATGGCTAAAAACACTAGCCGTATTATAAAATAATTCAAACTAAACGATTGTTTTATAAAGTGGCTAGCCATTTTAAAAAACGGCCGAATTTACAATGTGGCTACGATATATATAATAAATTTGTCAATGAGTTTTAGTACAGTGATAACACTTGGGAAATCTTTTAATATCATACATATTTGACTAATATGCATTAAAACATTCATAATTATGCCCCTTAATTGGCACAATTTTTTTAGAACGCCGCATCTGGGACACTCGGTTTATGACCGGATTTTGGTTTTGTTATTACATTTGAAAATATTACCTATTTCCATTTAAGCCGTTTAAAAAATATATAGTATTAGGGATGACATATTACATACCAAAACGTTGACCAAGAAACAATATCTGTTTTTGGTACCATTTGACATTTTATCAATGTTTAAAAAGTTTTTGTTTTAAATTATCTGGATTTGAAACAGGTATATGAATAAATAAATATTTCAATACTTACATGGTATTTAAATACTGGGGTATATTTTTTAAATCATGAAATAATATGCTTGCCAACTGTCATATAATTTAGAGGATTATTAATTTTTACCCAAGTCATTCTTTTTATGTAGATTTAATTGTTTTGTATACACTTCTGCTTACAAAACATTAAAAAACACTTTAATATCGTAAGTATTTTTAATTTAACTATTTCTTGTTTGAGCAAAGTATTTAGTACGGTTTAAATAACGTTAAAAAATTCTTTTACAAGTATTACATTTTTGACCTGCTTTTACGATCCTTTTCTTTTGGACGACCGTTAGAGCGTAACATTCAGTCAATTAACGCAAACATGTGCAACAGATGGAAGCACCGATTGCCCAAGAAGAACGCATTAACTCCTATTCTTCTTTGACTTTAGTTTTGAAAGTTAATCTGTAGATGGAAGCACATGCCCTCCATTGGTTTCTATAGCACCGTCATTCGCCGAAGTAAATTAACTTCAAATAGAAGTTTAAAATCAACATTCTTCGGAGGTGCGGTCAGTGATAGCACGACTGAGTTGATCGCTTCACGCCATTCTACGTCTAGCTTGCATCAATTCAGTTTAGTGCAATCACTAATTTCGGTTCGGTTACCATCGAAACCACCGAAGTCTAGTCGCTCAGTGCGCTGCGATGGTAACTAGAACGCCGCCGTTTAAAAATTTGTACATGGTGGTTTCAGGGGTTCTCATTTCGTGTACACCTCCATGATCGGCACTACAGTGTAGGTAGTTTGCCCTTTTTTGAATTTTTATTTCATAAAAATGATTAGTTTTTTGTTTGCAATTGAACCCTAGAGAGTATGCAAATTGAACTTTTTTTTTTAAATTTTTACTTTGCAATGTTAATAAGCATTTTAATTTTTGTTTACAGCTTAAGGGCTTGGTGCTACAAAGAGTTAGATAAAACAGATAAAGGGATACATTTTGTCTATTATGGATTTTATATTTGACATAAGATGCATTTGATGCTTGTTGATAATATTAAGTTGTACACATGAGGATTGTTCTTATGCATATTAATGGTAACTGTAAGAAGCTGCAAGTTTAATTCCAACACATTATAGAGAAATAGTCAAAAAGTTATTGGCACAGTGATAGATTCATGATAAAAATAACTTAGCTAAAGTTTTATAGTTAACATAAATTTTTCAAAATTTTGCGATATGTTTAAAGAAGGTATATTTATACATTTTAGTCTTAGATTAGATTATTTGAGCGGAGATTGAAAAAATGACCTCCACCACTGCAACCTTATCAGATTTATTGTGGTTAGTCTTACTAATTCTAACGGCCGAGTGATGATCGCGTTGTTAAATGTAGCAATGGACATAGGAATTGTTAAAAGTTAACAACGGTTTAGAATGTTTAACAAAACATCATTGTCAGTGTTATTCAATGATTTTAGTAGGCAACCTGTCAAAATCTGACATTTTGTTAAACATTCTAAACCTTTGTTAACTTTTAACAATTGCTAAGTCCATTGCTAAATTTAACATTTTAAATATTAATCAAATTTTAGGTAATCTTTCATAAAAAATAAAAAAAAAGCATGACTGGAAAAATAGTAAAAGTTGATACTAATATTTTAATATACTCTTAATATGACTGTATTTCCGATAATGTGTAAACTTTTGTGAATAATGACTGACATAAAACTTAAAAGAACTATTTTTTGCTGGTTATGGTAGCGATGCCTTTCATTCAATTTTTCTGAGTAAAAAGGTTCTTATTAATAGATTAAAAAGAGTATACCTGGACAATTAGTAACGTCCCGACTGCACAAACGACTCCTATGGCAAATCCTAAAGCTAATATTGTCACAAGCATTCCTATTAAGCCCAAATGAACTATAGGAACATCATGAACTTTATAGTACAAATAGTTTGTTCTGTGTATTGCCCTAAAAATATGAAATAATAGAGTATCTATGTATTGATCACATACACTCCATTCTACCTGTAAAGAGAACATCCCAATACAATACTGGCATGAGCACAGCCCAAAGTAGCGAATAGCAAAAAATAAGTAAAATGTGCGTGGTTGCCCCAGCCAACACAGTTGTTGATCCATGGACAGTGGTGGTCCATTTTTTGAACACATCGTCCACCTAAAAAAAAATTAATTAAAAAATAAGTATACACATTTTTGTAGTCTTCGGAGGTATTAAACTGGGAAAAAAATAATTTAATTTTTATAAATTCTCACATTTTCGGCAGTGATGAGATCTTGGGACTTTATAGCCATGACAAACACCACACTGTTGTAAATACCGACAGTCATTTGGATCTTTCTAAAAATAAAGAACAATTTTTATAAAGTAATAAAACATTTTACGATTACAATTCTTACTGGACTGCAATTTAATGGTAAGTATCCAGGCCCATGGTACATGGCTGATAAAAAGTTGTAAAGGGTAAGTCCTGAAAGACTCATAAAACAAAGTGTATTTAAAAAACCACCAAATGTTGTTGGTGGCCACCACATTCCACTGCAATGTATAGTGGTACCTGTGACCATCTTTATTATGCCTAAAATATAATAATTTAGACATTTATAATTTTTATATACTACAAGGATTATTACTACCAATGGCAGTTAAGGGCCCCCAATGGCAAACTCTTTTAAATGGACCAAAACACATATTGGGGCCCAAATTAAGACATAACCTTAAATAATTAAGTGTAAAAATGACGGCTGTGTTCTAAACTCCCATATTAAAACAGTGTTTTTAATGCGGCCTGCATTTTAACTGATATAACTGTCTTTGGTTTTAATTATACTTGAAAAATAGTTCTTGAACAGAAATATTTTTAAATATTCTGAAGTGCTCATTTGAACATCTTGGAGTGTCATGACAGGACGTATAAATTTATAAAAAAAAATTATTGAGCCAGCACCTAGGTCCAGATAACCCAGAATACATGAAAGGGAAAGCATAGTAAGCAGTTTTCAGCAACCCTTAAAACAGAATATGTAATTTAAAATTAGCGGAAACCTGCCCTAATTATTCTAATATATACCAGGGGTGTCAAATTAGAACATTTTATATAAATTCTGATAAAATTTCAAAAATCGTGCGGTAAAATAAAAATCGTGCGGTAAAGTAAATTCGTGCGGAAAAGTGGTACTTTCCATACAATAAATCGTGCGAAAAAGTTCCTTTTTCGCACGATCGTAGGAAATAGTTATTTTCCTAACAAGTGAAAATGACATTTTTCTGCATATGACTGCCGTTGAACGAACGACACGAAGCGAAATTCGGACAAGCAGCAAGTGCAAAACAATGACTTTGGGAATGCGTTGGGAACAATATTTTTCCTACGAGCTTCAGATAATAACAAATCTGACATTATTATTAAAAAGTGTTACTTTCCGCACGCCCGTAGGCAAAAAAAATGTTGGCTTAAAAAATCCATTTTTACCTATTTATTTGAAATTATAAACAAAAAATAAACAAAATATTTGTCAGATGCCATCGTCAAATTAGTTAACGGATCATTAAGTACAAAAAAACCTTAACTTAAAAGTTAAGGTATCCTTAAGGACGAATTTCACCTAGTGTTAGAAACATCTGAAACTTAATGGATAGTTAATGCTTGAGAACAACTTAAGTGACGCAAAACGTGTTGGTGCAACCGGCCATAAATTACTTTTCCTTTGCCCTGTAGAAATTTATTATTAAAAAAGCATTATGCAATCTGTTGTTTAATAAAATAAATCGCGTTTAAAAAATGCATCCTTTAGGGCTATGTATTATCAATTATCATTATTATCCACCGCACCGTTAGTATGAATGTAATAAAAGCATTCTTGACGAAATGGTGACTAATAATTGCTATAAATGTTAGGGATGCCAGGCCCAGGATGCCACTTAGGCAGCAGTGGCGTTGTGGCGTAGCCAGCCTTTTTAGGCGGGAGGGGCCAACCTTTATGGGGGCGCTCTGTGTCTGTTTAATATTTAAAACCAAATAAAATCCAGAATTAATAATACGGTGTTACAATAAAATTCCCCTGCTTTTTATTCTTGTAAATATCTTTATAAGAGAGTTCAAATCAATATTATTTGAAGTATCTTTCAATCTTGTCAATCTGTCCTCAGCCATAGTCGACCTAAAGTTGAACTTTTTCGGATATGCAGTTCCGACATTTTTTGCATCCTTAACTGATACACTTTTGCAGAGAGAAACAATAAATTGTAAAAGAAATTGGCTTTCAGTGGAAGAAAAGTAACAACCGAAAGTATTTCATGGATTAACCAGATGTTTTTAATAAAAGACTTAAATTTTTGAGAGAATACACAAAAATATGAGTCTACTTCAAAACGGTCTTACTCCAGTATTTCTTGATGAAACATGAATATTCAGTAAACGATCTTTTAGAAATACCTGACAGGGTGATGCCAAAGCCACAAGCTCTTCAAAAAGCAGTAAATGTGAGTAAAAGTTGCTTTTATTCAAAAAGAAACCATTGGTAGGGGATCAATTACCAATACCTTTACACTTGCGCCCTAACATTTTTTCCGTTTTGATTAATGTGCTAGGGTTGGATTTGAGAATTGCCTTGGGATTTGGATTCGTGATGGGATGAAGTGAATATATGTTTCTGATTATACTAGACATCTTAATTAATACTATAAAAACATTTTGTTTCCTTTTGCGCCGATGTTAAAACCGTTAATTTTTTTAGGTTATATATATATCGTCGTCAACGCCGGCAATGAAAACGGATTTATTAAGGGAGCTAGTTTAGTCTTTAAAAGTGGTACAGAGAGTGGCGACTACCATGATAGCATGAACCGCCAAAATTTTAAAAAATGGTTTAAATATCAAATTGTTTTAAATTTTCCGCCCAAATCATTAGTTGTCATGGACAACGCTAGCTACCACTCCGGGCTGGTAAAAGACATACCCCGCAAATCTTGGACCAAAAAAAGATTAATTCTGTGGCTTTCCGAAGAAAATATTGCCTTTCCTGAGACAGCTATAAAAGACCAACTCTGGGATTTGGTAGAAAAAAACCGAAGTTTAGAAAAGATATATTTCCTTGACGAATATGTGAAACCTTTTGATCATAAAGTTCTTTGCCTCCCACCGTACCATTGTCAATATAATCCAATCGAAATGGTCATAAAATATACCAAATGACTGGTATATTTTATGGAAATGGTTTGGTCAGAGTGCAAAAGAAAATATGACCAATATATTTCTGCCTTAAAAGGAACCTCTTCTGAAGTGTTGGCAACGTGGGAAAAGGTACTTGACGAAATAACCGCTGAGTATTGGCAGAACTACATTCGGCACGCACAAAAAGAGATCCTAGAGGCTTGGGAAGTAATCAGAATATGCGATGCTTCGGATATAAACCCAGTCATAGTGACTGATTCGGATGACGAAGATGAGAGCGATTTGTTATCTGACCTTGACGATCTTTGATTTATATCATGTAATATTTTATTTAAAAATTGTTTATTTATTTATTTAAATTTAGTTTAATCACTTTGCCAGACATTAAGTTTCCTATTGTTACCATTGGTTTATATTGCATTGTATTGCAATCAACATCTTTTGGAATATCCTTTTGCCCTTGTTGATGGTAATTCTTTAAAGCTTTTGTTTCATTTTAGTCATTTTTTTTTAAATTAAATATCGGTCCTTCACCTACTTTCGTGGGGCAGCTGTCCTTTCCACCAAATTTTGAAGGTTCAAGGCAATTCCTGCAGCTTCTTGTTGTTTCTCTAGCTCAAAAAACGCCAATAAATTTAGAATGATGAGCTGTTTGAATTTTAAATTATTGTTAAGAAAGGATTTTTTGTACACTTTTTTATAAATAAATCAGATTTTATATTGTTAAAAAAGCTTTTACTTTTTCTTAAAAGTATGGAAAATAGAGCCTTTACAGTTTATAAAAAAATCCAAATTATAAAGAAATATATTTGTAAAAAAATATAAATGAAACATTTATAAAAGCATTTGTCAGATCCATCTCCAACGGGTTCGGAGCGAAAAGTTCTTACGGTGTGAACAAATGCGCAAATTGAATATACAAATCGAACGCACCTTTGGTATGTCAACAGCTAAGAAATACGTTTTTCTTGGGCTTTTTGAAATAACTGCATATCCGAAAAAATTCAAGTATATTACATTTTTTATTATTTTTTAATCTATTTAAACTTTTTTCCCTGTTGCAGTTTGTAGCAATTGTCAAAAAAATGAAAATATTTTGCATAAATTGGGGAAAACTGAGTCTAATTTTCGGGACATATTTCTTCAGTTTCCAATTTACAGTAATTATTATTTATACAAAAAGATCTATATTCCTGAACTAATTCCGACTCAGTAGATGATTCGAAAAAAGTACATAAATCATTTAAATACACCCTATGTTTTCTTCAGACGCAGCAATATTTTCTGTTTTCAAGCACTCTAATTTGTTTGGGGACAAAGTTATCACATATCTTTTATTAATAATAAATTTCAAAATTTCAGATGAAGAAATGTAAAACCCATTTTTTTTTTCAACCCTAGATCTTCTGCTACAGATTCACTAAGACCGTGTCGGGTTACACGGTCTTATAGTGAATACAAATACAATAATTATTATAATTTTCTCATACTTCTGATAAAGCAATTTTAAAAATTGCTTTCCAAAATGCTTTTAATATGGTTAATAAAAATACAATTTTTAAAAGAGTTAAAGATCATTTACCAGAATTTTATGATTTAATTTCGCAATGCTTTTACGAAAAATCACTTTTTTCTTACGGCAAAAATAGCATTATTTCAGAAACCACAAGGTGACCCTCTTGGGCAAACACTTTTTTGTTTGGCCATTCAACCTCTTATTTCTTCATCAGACACGATTAGACGATGGAATTTTAGTTGGTAATTCAAATACAATTTTTAATAACTTTAAAGAATTAGTATCTTGCAAAGATGTTGGCAAAAAATTCAATTTTGATAAATGCGAATAATGTGTAATTTCTGATAAAAGTTCGACGACAAAAATATCTAAATTCTTAAATTTTGCTCCAAATTTATCAGATTTTTTTTTCTAATTCTAATTGATTTGCTTCCAGCTATTCGCCCTCTGAAATTAACTTATTTATTATTAAGAAAATAAATTTCCTTGAAAAAATTTTGCTAGATTCTCACATAGCATACTTTTTATTTAAACAATCTTTCGGAATACCTCCTTTCTTGGATGCTTGCTGTGTTGAAAATATACAGTTTTTTTTTTCAATTGATTATATTATTCAAAATCTTCTTCAAAATATCTCCAACTGCCAAATACCATCAAATTCCTGGTTACAATGGGGGTCTTGCAATTCACGACAATTTTACCCTTCCAATATCTGCTTTTTGAAATCAGGGTGTGATGCTTCTGGGCTGCTTACCTCTATATTACCTTCTTATGTCTCTAATTATTGGGATTTTGATAAATGTATGGATTCCGCCACAGAAGATCCAGGGTTGACCTTCTTTTCTTTGTCTCACACAACTGAATTAAGCACCTTGAGTTTCTTGGTGAATCCCAGGTCGTTGCTCTTGACATATCCAAAGCTTTTGACCAGGTCATGATAGGCTTTTTAACAAACTCCCTTGGGTCTTCCACTTAAGCTTTGTTCTTGGCTCTCCAGTTTCCTTTCTAATCGGCGTATATCATTTTGTAGATGGTCATTCTTCCAGTTTATACCAAATTATTGGTTGTGTGCCCCAGGGCTCAGTACTAGCACCAACTCTGTTTCTTCTTTACGTCAACGATCTTTTCTCTAGTACCCTCCACTCTAATACTCAATTTCTTAAGCCACTCTATAAGTCTGATTTGAAAAACAAGCGCAGTTCAATGCAGATATCTCTTTAACAAGACCTTAAAGTAATTTTGGATTGGAGCACCAAAAGTCTTGTCCAGTATAATGCCTCCAATAAACACTCTGCGCCAATGCTCATCTGTTACATATGAGTGGCCAAGTTTTGCAGAACAAAGAATCATTTAATTTTGTGGGTGTTACGTTTAAGAATAATCTCAACTGGCACAAATACATTACATCCATAGCCTCATCAGCTTCAAATAAAGCTTGGATTCCTTTTTCGAGCCAGAAAGTATTTCTCTCCTTCTAATCTTAATACTCTGTATGTATCCCAGATAAGGCCCCCTTTATAATATTGTTCTCATGTCCGGGGAGTGGCGTCTTCTACAACACCTTCTGGACTCCATTCAAAAAAGAGCTGTTCGTCTTATTAATAAGCCCACACTTAGAGAAAACCTTTCTTTTTTCTCCATAGACGAGCTGTAGGGGATCTGTCGCTCTTCTATAGGTATTTTTACGGCTTCTGCTTCAATGAGCTGGCCAGTATAATTTCTTGTTTGGCAAAACCCAACGGAGCAACTCGTAGTGCAACTTTTATACATCCTTTTACAGTCCAACTTAAGAGGCCCCGTACTTCCTACTTTGTTCGTTCTTTTATTCCTAGAGTGCCCAGACTATGGAACTTGCTACCCGCAGAAATTTTACCTTTTCCTCCAAATCTCCAAATATTTAGGCCTCGTGTGAATAAACTTCCTCTTACAACAATTCAAACACCCACTCTACGTTAGTACCTAGCCTTCGTGAACTGTCCCAAGATAAAAAAATACACTGCAAAAAGGTTCTCAGAAGTCTCAAAAATATTTTTATCTTCAATTTCGTCAAAAGTGTTAATTTTTTTATATCTTCATCTTTTACAAATAATGACAAAGACCGCTTTTTTGCGCTTGTGGCTCCAGAAAGCAGTGCATGGCTTAGCGCACTTTCATACACGTCTTTGGGAAATCTTTTAGATAACAATACTTTTTGTATATCTGTTGGACTAAGATAAGGTCTACGTGTGTCAGAAGAGCACACCTGCAGTTGCGGCGAAACTGTAGACATTTACGGCTCTCTTGGGCTAAGTTGCAAAATAGTGCAGGACGTGCCTCCAGACATTGAGAAATAAATGATATTCTTAAACGTGCTTTGGTTTCTGCGAATTACCTAGCTTTATTGGAGCCTCTTTGGGTGTGACGTAATGACGAAAAGCGTGTGGATGGAATAACTCTGAACCCATTGAGCCATGGTAAACAGCTTCTTTGGGATGCTACATGTTTACACACTTTAGCCAATTTCTATATAGATAGAACATCAGGTGCAGCTTGAATTCTTGCTGAATATAAAACACGCCAAAAATATAGTGAATTTCTATACCGATAGATTTTTGTACCTTTTGCCGTCGAGACTTATGGTCCGGGACATTACCTCCAAAAGGACTTCGCACATTTCTTATGGAAAGTGGCCCCCATCAAAAATGGCTGAAATCGATATATGTTTTAGCTTTTGTTAGCTTTTGGCTCCTACGGACCTCCAAAGCTCCCCAGATCGATCATTTCTTATGGAAAGTGACCCCGGTAAAAATGGCTAAAATCGATATATTGTAGCTTTTTTCGTCCTGACAAAAAGTCTCAATGGGCACGAAGCTCCATTTTTCGGTTTTTGGCTTCTAAGAAGCTCCAGACCTCCACAGATCGATCATAATTTACAAACTCAAAAGGTCATATTTCAATGATCTAATGCATAATAATATAAAAAAGTACACGTTCTTATGTTTTTAAGCTTTGGAGCTTCGTAGGAGCCAAAATCCGAAAAGTGGAGCTTCGTGCCCATTGAGACTTTTTCTCAGGACGAAAAAAGCTACAGCATATATCGATTTCAGCCACTTTCACCGAGGTCACTTCCCATAAGAAATGATCGATCTGTGGAGCTTGGGAGCTCCATATTAGCCAAAATACGCATAATGGAGCTTCGTGCCCATTGAGACTTTTTCTTAGGACGAAAACAGCTACAACATATATCGATTTTAGCCATTTTTTACCGGGGCTACTTTCCATAAGAAATGATCGATCCGTGGAGCTTTGGAGCACCGTACGAGCCAAAATACGCATATTGGAGCTTCGTGCCCATTAAGACCTTTTTTCAGGATGACAAAAGCTACAACATATATCGATTTCAGCCATTTTCACCGGGGACCACTTCCCATAAGAAATGTGCGGGGTCCTTTCTTCTTATAAATCTCATAGACTTATAATCCAGAAAATAAATCTTGCAATCTAAAAGGAGGGGACAGGTTTGGGGAAGATTTTGTGCGTTTAGTTTATTAATTTTTTTATTTAAAGTTATTATTATTATTATTTTGTCTTTTAAACATATTTTAATTTGAATATGATGTATTTTTTGTATATTTTTTATAGTATTTACTAAATAAAAATTTTATATATTTGCCATAATAACTTATATTTTCATGTACAAAGAAATGTGTGTAATCGTCGAAAAAGGTACACAAAGAAGTAAGTGTTTAGTAAAAAGTATCTGGTTTATATTATGTTTTGATTATGTTCAGATGCAGGGGTGCTAATCTTGTGGTCGGGGACGGGAGGGATCAGTCGTCTGTTTGGGGTCTCTGACTGGGGTAACTAACTCGTTACGGAGTTAAAGAAGGACACAACATTTTTTTTAGCGCTTCAAATTTTTTGAAAAATATCTTGCATAACAATTTTAATCGTTCGGCATTTAAAAATAAGACTTCATTATAAATTTTGTATGTTTTCAATTTTATATACTGCTTTTGTTGCTAATGTTTAGTAGGTCTTTTGTTTAATTATTTATTTTTAAAATATTTTTCCTAATAACAAATTTATGTTAAAAAAAATAAACATATTATAATGAAAACGTACTTAAATAAAACATTAATTAATAATCTAAATACCATGCAAAATAAAATATTAAAATAAAAAAGATACTTAAAAATATATAAATAAACTATAAATAACAGCTAGATAAAAGAATAAATAAAACTTATAAAACGAAAAAAAAATAGTTAAAGGGTTTACTAGAAATTACCAGAAATATATAAAAAACAATAACTTAAAAATTATAAAAGGAAAACAACATACTTAAACTTAAAAAGCTTTCTAAAAATTAACAGAAAATATTCATGGATAGGAAAAATAACACTTTAATAACTACAAGAATTACTTGTATTTATATTTCTTTTGGTTCTTAGCTGCATCCAGAAGTCGTTCGTTGCCTTTAATTGTCTGATAAAACTCTAAGCAGCTTTTCTCTGAATTAGCAGAAACAAGCAGTTCAGATTTTATTAATTTCCGCCACTTAATGTTCATTAAAGAAAAAATACGTTCGGGAAATGCAGAAGTCGCAGGAATGCTTAGAGCAAAAGAAATTATTAAAAATAAATTTTGAAGGTTTGTTGTATTTTGAAAAATAAATGACCATTTTTGGCTAGTTGTGTAAAAATGACAAATATTTGTTTAAAAATAGGTTTTTTAACTAACATAATTTCGTCCAATAATTTGTCTAGGTTAACTGCATCTTGTAAATTTAATTCCTCTATCGAACTGACAAAAAATTAAAAGAAGAAAACTTTTCTGAATCGGGTTCTAAACAGAGATTTTCCACCTTAACCAATATACTATCATAGGCATAATCAAAGTTCGTTTCAATGTAGTTAAGAACATTATCATAAAAAAGTAAAAAATTATTATTTATTTTTTTTATCTTTTTATCTTGATTCCAATAACGATAATTCATGTTCCTAACTTCAAAACCAAAAAACATTTCATCTTTTCTAAACCAAATTTTATACTTAACTTTTTTAAAATGTTTGAAAAGATCGATACATATATATTCATTAGCCTCTAATTTTGAAATCGTTTCTTTAAAAATTGGCAACACATGACTACAGAAAGAAGGACAAATTACGTCCTCCGCTTTAGCAGTGGAGGACGGAGGACATTTTGGCAACCCTCTGACCCCCTTCTTATATAAGAAATTAAATGTCAAAATGTGAGTGCCAGAGAATATAAACCAATGAGATTACCGACGCTTCGCTCCAACATCTTTACTTTCTAATTTTAACGAAAGTTTGAATAAATGCACATTTTGGACGTGTCAAAAATACATTCTCTCACCCTTTATTAAGTCCTTATAGAACTAAACTATATCAAATTTCTTATGTAGACTTAACACTGTATTTCTGAAAAAGTAAAATTAGAAAAATTTTAACATATTTATGGTAATCAATTACTCACTGTTTTATTCTGAATGGAATTCAAAAAAAAATGTTTGAGGTTTCTGACCCAATAGTTATTTATGAATCTCAAAATTTAGTTATTCGAATTTTAATTATTTGCTTGTATATGGAAATAGATATCACTTTTAAATTATTCCTACAGAATTAAAAAGTTTTAAATTATTATCAATGTTGCCAATAGGTATTCATATTATGAATTTCATGATAGGTACTGTATATGCATTTTTTTATCGACTTATAGGATTTTATAATGCAATCTTTGGGAAATATATTGACCTATAAATATATTGGGGCATTTAACAAGACCTACAACCTCAACATGTCAAATTCATAATATATGTAATTTATAAATAACCGGCTGATTTTTGCACAGTTGCTAGATAAAGAATGGTAAAATGATATGGTTATACTGGCCTACAAAAATCAAACGTCTTTTGCCGTGACCTACGCCCTAAACATATATGACGCATGACACATTTTAAAAACGCCCCAATTCTCAAAATTTCTGAACAAAAAGAACTGTAAGTTACGGCAAAATAAGTTTACTCAGGAAGTTTTGAAGAAGTATTTTTATTTCCAAATTTAAAACCGGGACCGATGGTCTGAGAGATTTCTTTGCAACCTATCCTTGGGATCCTTCCTGCTTTTCTTTTCACGATCCTACCGAAATTTGTAAACAACTTTCTTGTGCATTGGGCATTGAGACTTATGCTTCTCAATATTTTATGGGACACTCGTTCCTCACACCAAAAGTATTCTAAACCTGTAAACCACAAAATGTGTTTTTTTAAACCCTGTGATAGGTCTAGACTCATAAAAATCCGAGGCCAAAAAAAATTTTCACTTATAATATCACAAGAGCTTAAATTATTTCCAGGAATAATTTAAGCTTGCGTGGTATTCGGTAATAAAACTTCACACCATAATTTGGAGAAAAGTTATTAATCCAATCTGACATTTTAAATTAATTTCACTGCTTGTCAAGTTGGCCAGGATATTGTTGTTTTTGACATATGTTGATTTGTCATTTTTGTTTACCCGGTTCTGTCACAAAGCTTAATAATTACTAGTTTAAAACGTCTGTACGTTGAGTTTAATAAGTGTATAGCGAAATGTCGCGATTTGGTAAAGAAAATTAACAAGTAATTAGACAAGAAATTCAAAATATAACACCAGATAACACCCGAAAATCAAAATCAAGTGTATGGAAACAGTTTGTGAGTAGTACAGCTGGCTACTGTACTGGAGGACTACGCATTTAATATGAAAAAGAAAAATTTTGAAGATTATAAGGAAAGTGTGGTCAACGTGTTGTGGAAATCTACTTCTAAGCAGTTACAAGAAATTTATTACGAAAAATATAAAATAAAATTTAATCCGTTTTCTGATGTAAAATTTGCGACCGCCAGAGCTGCACGCGATGCTAAGCGCAAAAAATTACAGAGAGACCCATTAAAAAGAAAAGCGAGTGCTGCAGCCTTAACCAGTGACGAATACAAAAAAATTATTGAAATGTGGGATGAAAATACTCCAGATGGATTGCAGCGTAAATTTTTTCACATAGTTTCACATGAGCTGGCATGGAGAGGAGGGGAAGGATATTCTGCGTGTATCCAATACTTCAAAGAAGAAACTGATAATTTCGGAAACCCAAAAGGTCGGATAGAATATAATCCAATATTCTCTAAAACCACACAAGGTGGTTCTAAAAAACTGTCGAATAGTGGTGATTACAAATTTCGACAATCCACAAATGTGTCCGGTTCGTTTGTTTAAGAAGTTAATGGAAAAAAGGGGAAATCTTATTCAGACCGACAGATTATCACAGCCCAACAAAATAAAAAAATTTTTGGTGCCGAAGAATTTACAACTGATTTTAAATAAGTTTGACGCTCTGATTTCAAAAATGTCTTCCAATTTTTCGTAGCAGCTCTAGTTTTTTGGTAATCGATTATACAGTATAAAAAAGCTAAAAATATTGACAAAATATTTTTACTGCTCAAAACCAAAATCTTGCGGCCGGCTAAATTCAAATTAAATTACCTTATTTAGGTACTTGGAAATCCTCATGATCGTAAAACCCAAATTTCGGATACCTGCCGAACCCTCCCGACCGAATTTCGCTACCTGGATTGTTACTTTAAGTATACTTATACACTTACACGGTTCATTTTACTGTTAGTCTTTATAAGTATTAAGTGAAATTGTGATATCAGTTTGTAGTTCATTGTGGTCAGTGTTGTGTCGAAACAAAATAATTTAACTTATGGCATCTACAAGTAGACGTGGTTGCTTAAATCAACCTGACGTTTTCTGTTATATATGTGGTGAATATACTTTTAAAGAAAACAGAAAACCTATTTCCGACTTTGTGAAAAGAACTTATCTCGCCTATTTTGGCGTCCACTTGGGAGACCAGGATAAATCTTGGGCTCCACATTTAGTATGTAAAACATGCGTTGAACATTTGCGGCAATGGTCAATGGGAAAGAAGAACTGCCTAAGGTTTGGAGTACCAATGATTTGGAGAGAAGCAAAAAACCATTACGATGATTGTTATTTTTGTAGTATCAATATTAAAGGCATTAATCGTAAGAATAAACAAACATGGACATATCCTGACTTAGATTCAGCAAGAAGGCCAGTACCACATTCTGAAGAAATACCCATTCCAACATTCAGTAGCCTTCCTACACTCCCGGAAGATGACACAAAAACTTCAAAGTCTGATGAAATTCAGCATTTGCAATCCGATAACGACAGTGATTTTCGAGCAGATGTCGGAAGTCCCCAACGTTTCAATCAACAAGAACTAAATGATCTTATTAGAGACCTAAATCTATCCAAGGAGGCTTCTGAATTACTTGCCTCTAGATTAAAAGAAAAGAATCTACTAGATCCAGGTACTAACATTACATTTTACCGTAAAGGAGATAGAGACTTGCTGCCCTTTTTCTCTCAAGAAAATAACTTGGTAACGATATAAGAAGCCTACTGGAAAAAATGAGTTTATCAAAATACACACCAGATGAATGGCGCCTTTTTATTGACAGTTCAAAGCGTAGTTTAAAATGTGTCCTTTTACACAACGGTAATAAATTTGGATCAATACCCATTGGTCATTCTACTACTTTAAAAGAGGAATACCAAACAATATCACTAGTCCTGAAAAAATTAAATATGAAGAACATCAGTGGGTGATTTGTGTGGATTTAAAAATGGCAAACTTTCTCCTTGGACAGCAAAGCGAATATACCAAATATCCTTGTTTTTTATGTCTTTGGGACAGTAGGGCAAAAAATCAGCATTGGGATAAAAAAGATTGGCCTTTGAGAAATGTCATAATTCAAGGAAAACAAAACGTAATCAACGAACCTTTAGTTGCAAGAGAAAAAATAATATTGCCACCTTTGCATATCAAGTTGGGGCTTATGAAGGAATTCGTTAAAGCTTTAGATCAAGATGGACAATGTTTTGGATACTTGTCACATGCATTTCCTGGAATAAGCACAGAAAAACTGAAAGCTGGAATATTTGATGGTCCTCAGATAAGACAGCTTGTTAAAGATCCAGAATTCACAAAATCGATGAACGAAGTTGAAATGAATGCTTGGTGTTCGTTTGTTGAAGTAATACAAAATTTTCTTGGAAATCATAAGGCAGAGAATTACATAGACCATGGAAACTCGTCCAAGGAAGATGGGATTGTCAACATATGACCGACTATTGTTGGAGCCTCCAGCGAGATTGTTCTGAAGGCTCACATGCTAGAAAGGCGTATAAAAGAAAATTCTTTGGTGATGAGTAAGAAGTTGTATTTTTTGTGTTATTAGGTGCTTTTTCCTTTTTTTTTTATATTTGTATATATATTTTATGAATATAATGTAAATAAATAGCCTAATTAATACTTTTTGTTTTTTGTCGTTGGTAAAACTAATAGTAATAGTAATATCTTCAAATCTATAGAATTAAAAAAATGTAGCATTCTATAAGAGGCTATCTTAAAAACTAGAGCTGCTACGAAAAAAAGGAAGATATTTCTGAAATCAGCGCATCAAAAATATATAAATTCAGTTCTTACTTTTCTGGCACCAAAATGACTGTTGGGCTGTGTTATTTTTAACACCAAATCCGTACTGGAGTCAACCCAATTCGAAAGAATGGTACAAAAATAGCCCAGTTGGTAAGAACATTGTATCTTCATGGTTTAAATCAGCAGCCTCTGATATAGGAATTGACACTAAAAAAGTAAAAATAACTAATCATTCTGCCAGAGCAACAGCTGTTTCGAATTTGGCCAAGAAAGGAGTTGGTGAACAACAGCTCATTAAAATTACTGGACACAGTAATACTCAGTCAATCAAACCTTACTTACAATTGGACGTTGAACATCATCATCAGATGATTGAATCCATGAGGAGAACTTCATCAAGTACTAGCAATTTTAATCATGATCAGAGCACAATGCAAAATAAAACAGAAAGTACCCAGATTCAAACCACCAATTCAAGCCAGCCCACAAACATTTATAATAATTGTGTTTTTAATATTAATAAAACCTATAATAATTAAATGAATTTCGTTATTATTTTGCTTATTAGTCGATATCATTAGAGATTTGCCAATAAAGATATTAGTTCAACATGAAATAAATTAAAAAAATCATATAGGTAAGTATATCCACCATATTTCGTTAAATAAAAAAAAACATTACCAACTTTAGTTAAACCAAATACTGAAACTCATATGGGTACTAGCTCAGTCTATCGCCATTTGGTTATTTTAGTTAACTAAAGGTGGTAGAAATATATTTTTTACAAGTAACATGACGCAATTTCGAAGAAATTCATATGTAGGTATATCTACCATATTTCGTTAAATAAAAAAACTAACTAATAAACTAACCACAACTTTAGTTACACCAAATGCTAAAATGGGTAGTATTTCAATATATTGTCCTTTGGTAATTTTAAGTCACTAAAAATAGTAGAAATGTATTTTTTACAAGTAACATGATGCAATTTCAAAGAAATTCGTATGTAGGTATATCCACCATATTTCGTTAAATAAAAAATATTACCAACTTTAGTTACACCAAATGCTAAAACTCAGATGGGTATTAGTTCAGTATATCGCCTTTTCATAATTTTAGGTCACTAAAGGTGGTAGAAATGTATTTTTTGTTAAAGTAATCCATAAAACTTCTAATGTAAAAAATATAATATTAATATGGTTTGTTGCAGTAGGTGGCCGTGATATAGGCGGCCATGCTTTTGACAGATGAGGTTTATATTTGTAAAGTATATTGAGTTACTGTATAGTAAACCAGCAAACAAAGATATTCTTATGTAAAACATTTCTTGTAAGCATTTGCGTTAAACAATTTGAGACAAATGGAATGCTTTGAAAAGTACAATTTATGTAAATACTGCAAAGAGTTGAGTCAAGTGCAAATATGTCATCCAAAATTAATATATTTAACGAATTTAATGGAAGATTGCGACCAGGAAGAGTTAGAGTCGAATGGTTTGTTTACGAAAATCCAAGAAATTCTGCTGCAGATGTCAAGTAAATATGGCCTTTTGCGTAAAAGATATTTGAACAAAATTGTTTCAAAATATTACATTTATGTCTTAAAACACAGACATCTAATTAATTCGTCACCTTTCTATTCACCATTAAGAAGAGAGGATGGGTTAGAATTCAAGCAACATTTAAATCTTACTATGTTTGTAGACCCTACGTTTTTTGAAATATAAATTGTTAATGCATAATAATTAAACAAATTTGTGTTTTCTGTTTAATGAAACTTTACAGTGAATAATAAATAATACTGTTAATTCTTATATAAATTTTGCATATTTACATTATTTAATGGTTGTAGATCATACCTTTTCAACTGTCAAAAAATTTCCACTTAAATATCGTGGCGCCACAAAAAAATTTCCGGAAATTTTTTTAGTTGTCATGGTAACTAGCCAAAATTAAGGAATCTTATTGGTTAAAAAGTAGAGGTGTGAAATTTTCACTAGTAATACCATTAGAAGAAAAATTATTTCCGGAAATTTTTTCGAGCTCACGAATATTTTGAAAATATTCGTGAGTAAGAAGGAAATTTCTGGCATAATTTGATTTCGAATGGTATTTGGTAAGAAAATTCACGGTAATTGTCTCGAATTTGACCAAATTTGGTATACGGAGGTTTTTTGGGGCGCCGATTACGAATCTGAAAAAATATTTTTCGGCAACGTTTCGTTTTCGAGATATTCATCATCAAAGTTGAAAATCAAACTAACCTTATTTTCACTATATTCCCCCTTCTTTTTGTACACAATTCTTGAATTATATAAAGTGGCACACAATATTTTATAAGCACCCTTTAAAACCTTGTATTTTTATTTATTTTACACCTTTTTTCCATTAAATTGAGAAGCTTCACTTTCAAGCGGGGCGGCCATGATTCCCTAGTGTATACATGGTTGCGGCCACGATCCGACGTGTGAAAGTGGAGGTTTGCAATTAAATGGAAAAAGGTGTAAAATAGATATAAAAACAAGTTTTTAAAAAGTGTTTTTAAAATATTATGTGCCAATTTAGTGTAAAAATCAAGAATTCTGTGAAAAAAGAAGGAGGAATAGTGTAAATAAGGTTAGTTTGGTTTTCAACTTTGATGATGAATATCTCAAAAACGAAACGTTGCCGAAAAAATATTTTTTCAGATTCGTAATCAGAGCCCCAAAAAACCCCCGCATACCAAATTTGGTCAAAATCGGAGAGGAGGCAACTTTCGAGGCAATTACCAATTTCACATCAATAATTATTGATGTTTATAATAAAAAAATATATTGATAGGGATGAAATAAAAAAAGCTCCCTCTATGGTAAAATTGACATAGAAACACCAGTTTCGGATGTAATATATCTTATATTACTTTCGAATATTGAGTTTACTTTCCTAAAACTGGAAGAAAATTTTATTTCAGCGATAAGTCTACCAAGGCTCTAGGTCTACTTTTTAACATTTAACCTTTAAGGACGGTCCAATTTTTTTTTCTACCAATTTTAGTTACATAGAAGCATCAGTTTCGGATGTAATATATTTTACATTACTTTCGAATATTGAGTTTACTTTACTAAAACTGGTAGAAATTATTATTTCAGCAATAAGTCTATGCGTTAAGGATGGTTCAAACTTTTTTTTTACCAATTTTTGTTACATAGAAACACCAGATTCGTATGTAATATATTTTATATGATTTTCTAATATTAAGTTTACTCTACGAAAGCTGGTAGAAAATCTTATTTTAGCAAAAAGTTCAACCATGGATAGATTTATATTTCATAACACCTAAAGACGGCCCAAACTTTTCTTTACCAATTTTAGTAACATTGAAACACCAATTTCGGATGTAATATCTTATATTTTTTCATAACATTGACTCTAGTTTACTAAAATTGGTAGAATTTTTAGTAAAAATATGTGAAAATTCATTAATACAAAGTCTTTAATATTTTATTGTTTTAGGTAATATGTATTTTAAAAACGCTTGGTTAAAAATAATACATATTGTTGATTATATTTCAATTTTTAAGCCATTTTATTGAATCTGTATTACTAAAATAGTTAAAAACTATTTTAATTTTTTCTTTTTATATATCTGCGGCGATCTAGCATCTGGCAAAATACCGACTAATTATTATTGGTTTTCTCTAGAAGGCTCTCTGCTTATTTTCAAGACAACTGTCAACATGAATGTTTCTACAAAAGCTCTTTGTTAAACTTGTAGACTTGCTATTGATTGTTAATTGAAAAATTAAGTGTTTTTTGTAACGAATAGTTTTGCAAAATATAGCATTTGCATTTTATGCAAACAAATATCGGATGTCAAAACACATTACCGTACTATGCCCTTTTTGGAACAGCTCGTTGCAGAATACGACAGTGAATTAGAAGAAAAATCAAGAAAAAACAAATTGCTACGAAGACTGTGTCTTCGGTAGCATAGTGGTCAGAGTTTCTGCTCGCGGGCCCGGCGATCACCAATCCATGGCAACAGGCCAGGGCAAGTGGCCCATCGGTAGCCAGGCCAAGTGGCTCCACCACTAATTCCCATCCAGCAGAACCAAACCACTACAACACCGAGAGCCAGCGAGACTTTCCGCCTCTAAAAACAAGACAAAGTAGCCAGGAAAACCAAAAATCGCAGGTCAGTGACCTTACAAACGCACTGGGCAGTTTTAAAAATAATGACTTAAATTTAAACGTATCTGAACTAACAAAGTTTTTAAAAGACTTTCTTAACATCATAAAAAACCGTAACCAAATGAGCAAAATGGAACTAGGTATAGAAATTTTAACTTTTGTAATGTCAAATGTTGAGCAGTATAATTTTTAAATTGAATCTTATAATTTTCACAATTTTTAAATCAACCAATTAAAGCACTAAATATTGCACTCTGGAACACCAATGGCTTAACCAATAAAATCGGCGAATTAATTTATTTCTTATCAAAACACAAAATTGACATAATTATAATTACGGAAACCAAGTTTGACAATACGAGCAGACTCAAAATACGCAATTACAACACTTACAGACTAGACCGCAACCGGAGAGGTGGGGGAGTAGCAATCCTAATAAAGCAGCATATTCCGCACATAGAGCTGCCTCCGGTTCAGACAACCATAGAGCAAGTATCTATAAAATTGCTGAACGGAGCAGTTGTTAGCGGCTGCTATGCAAAACCCTCCCTCAGAATACAAGACCAAGACTTGACCAACATACTTGACCAGGGCACAAGAGTTTTATTACTCGGTGACCTTAATGCCAAACATACTTTATGGCATAATCGTAGAAACAATGCCAACGGCTTGCGTGTACACGATTATGCCATTGACAATAATATACAGATACTTATGACAAACAGACCGACACACTACCCCACAAACGGCATGACGCCCTCGTACATTGACATAGGACTGAACAAAAACATATTAGACTTACCGGACTTACAAACACTGGATGAACTTTCATCAGACCACCTGCCCCTCCTGCTATGCTGGGGGGACCAGGGAACGGACAATACAAAACATACATACTGGCATTTTGGCAATGCGGACTGGAGAAAATTCAGAAACATCCTAAATGAAAAAACAATAATAAATAATGACATAAATACCAACGAAGAGCTTGAACGCCAAGTCAAGCTTCTAACTGAAAATATCCAGTCAGCAAGAAACAAAATAGCCAAAAAACGTGAAATAAAAGAACAAGAGGACAAAATACCCGACGACGTTGCCACGCTTATTAGATTTAAGAACAATCTAAGAAAGCAGTGGCAGCGCAACAGACGAAGACAAGACGCCATTAGAATACGCGAACTTCAAATAACTATAAGACAAAGACTTAACAATCACAAAAACAAAGTCTGGTCAGAAGTTTTACAAAGGCTATCCACTCAGGATAAGTCTCTGTGGCGACTGACCAGAAGACTCAAAAACAAATATAACAAAGTACCTACACTAGATAGTGGAGAACCACAAACAGACGGACAGAAAGCAGACGTACTGGCAAACTATTTGGAGAGTGTTTATAATGCTCCTCCAAATAGCACCAACGAACACGACGAAATAACCACCTTGGTTAATTCCGTTATCCACCAAATTTACCCTATCCCACCCCAGATCCGAAATAGAATTTTTATCAGACCCAGAGAGCTAATCACAATAATATCACAACTACCCAACAACAAAGCGCCTGGGCCTGATGAAATTCCTAATATTCTAATTAAAAATCTACCAACGAAAACGGTTGTACAATATACTTATATCATAAACGCCACGATTTTATTACAACACTTTCCACAGCAGTGGAAAGTGGCAACAATAATCCCAATCCTTAAGCCTGGTAAGGATCCCAGGAAGCCAGAATCGTACAGGCCAATCGCCCTGACAAACGGCCTATCCAAGGTCACTGAAAGGGCAATCCTGACTAAAAACAAACACCATTTTGATTCAAATTTCCCAGCGGAACAGTTCGGCTTTCGGATCGTCATAACACCACTCTCTTAATTTTCAGAGTTGTACAAGAGGCACTGAATCACATCCAACCTACAACAAAATACCGTGTTACTGGCCCTTGACATAAAAGGCCTTTGACACGGTATGGCATAACGCTTAATCTATAAATTAATAAAATACATAAATTGCCGATGTACTTCGTCAAATTGATGCATTCATATATAAGCGGAAGAACATTTAGAGTTAGGGTGGAAAACGCCGAATCAAGCTTAAGAAAAATTCATGCGGGAGTACCGCAAGGTACTGTACTATCGCCAATTGTACAACCTTTTCACGTCCGATTTCCCCAAACATCCCTCAACCAAGGTGGCACTGTTTGCAGATGACGCAAACGCAGCAAAGACAAAAATACAGAACCATCTCCACTATCTGACACCTTGGTGGAACAAATGGAAAATAAGTGTGAACGAGAACAAGAGCGAATGTATAGTGTTGACAAAAAATATACTAACAATAAAATTAATATACCCATAAGGGTAAACAACAACCCTGTAATTCCACAAAAGAGCCTTAAATACCTAGGACTCAAAATTGACGATAGATTGTCCTTCCAACATCATATAACACAAGTATTGCATAGAGCCTATGCAGCAATGCATAGTCTCTATGCAATGTTATCACCAAAGTCAGCTTTATCACCACAAAACAAAAGGACAATCTATAAACAATCATACGACCGGTTAACTTACGCAGCTCCAGTGTGGTGCAGTAATCGGACACCCAAATGACGAGACTACAACGATATCAAAATAAAATACTAAGATGTATAACATCATCGGACAGATACGAAAGAATTGACTACTTACATACAATGGCAGACGTGGAAAGAATAGACGAATTTATACAAAATATAGCAATTAAATTCTATCAAAACCAAACAAATTCGTCTATTCTTACCAGACAATTGACAGACTTAAGACTGCGAGACGCAACAAAACACAAGCCACTGTACTGGAGACTGCCTTTTTACTACAACGACTAAAACCTTCCCTCCAAAAATCCCATCCCAAAACACTGAGAAAATGAATAAATAAATAATATAATACTTAAATATTTCAATATTTAAATAAAAACGTATGAATGTATTACTGTAAATAAGTACGAATGGAAAAATTTGTACATAAAGAATGAACCTAAGAATGAAAGCGGAATGCAAGAAGTATAAATGCACCAAGGAAACTTGGTTTTCCACCGCGCGCTACGGTACCTGATTTAAATCGAGCAGGTTTTTACCGCAAAACTAATTAAAAAACATCAATAAAACTAGCTTAAAAAACAACAAGCCTCAAGCTATCTAGCAAAACCACTGTCCAACGGCGTTTGTATGGTCACACCGGTAAACGACCTATAAATATAATTAAAATTATAGTACTTACCACAAAGGAGACTACACCAACTCCGGCCTCCCTGGCTACTTTTGTCACGCAATCCTGAACAAGGAAAAAGTGTGATACAAATCGTATACATACATTGTAAATACTATAAATTGTAAATAATCTGAAAACAATAAAAGCATTATGAAATTGGAAAAAAAATTGGGCCCGGCGATCCGGGTTCGATTCCCAGTGCCGGAGAGACACTTTTAGGTAGTAGTTATTTAAAAATAACGTCCGTGGTGGCACTACCGCGTTGTCTAAAAGGTGCTGTGAAATGCAACATTTGCATGTTTCAGTGCTTGGACAACGTTGACGGAACAACTGGGAAGAAATGGGTTAAACACCGGAAAATCCGGCACTCACGGTACTTTGGTACTTAGGTTTATATATGTATATATAATCCGTAGGATATAATATACATATATAATAATCCTTCGTGAGCTGTCATAAAGATAAAAAAAAGACAAGAATTAAACAAAATTGTTTCTAAATATTATCTGTATTATTTAAAACACAGGCATTTATTTAATAGAAGTTATCAATTGGATTATTCGCCTTTAAAAAAGGAGGAAATAGAAAAAGAATTCAAGGTACATTTAGAAATTGTTGCGAAATCGTTTGTTTTTAAGAAGTAAATATATTATAATATACTTATTGTTTAACTTTTTTTATTTCCGAGTTTTTTTCAAATAATATAATATAAATAAGTTTAACAAAACACGTTTTATAAAGTTGTGTACTGTCAATTGTCACTTTTTTCATATCAAAAAATTTCCACTTTAATACACTCCAGGGTACCCCAGGAAGAGAAAATTTCCGAAAAAATACATAGGTTACCATGGCAACGTTGAGAAATGCTTGTATTTCATTGGTCATAAAATGTTGGTGTTAAATTTTTGTCCAAAATCCTAGTAGTGAAAATTGACAGGCAAGCATCATAAAAAGAAATCAGCCCAATCAAACTATTTCAGAAGCCAAAGACAATCCTTATAATCGCATTAAAAATAAAGTCCTCTCTTGCTCAAATGACAGTAAATCCTTTTTGGTCCTTTGTCAAAAACATCGGTCAAAACTTTTATACTTTTTTTTGCACCTAATCCTTCAAAAATAAAATTACTTCAACTGCTTACGGAAATGCCGAATTACTGTGTATTCGAAAAATGCACTGCCAAATTTCAGGAGGTGAGTCCTTATTAAACAATATAAAAAAAGTTTCCATAAATATGGGTCTAAAAATGCATATTTTAATGCAAGTGTAAAACTTTTAAAACAAATGGTTTTTTGTAATTATCTTAAATACCCCGTAGCTGATTTTCTTAAAATTTGTCAGTTTTATTTTAAGCAATAAGAGCCTAATTTAGGCCTAATTAAATTAAAATTATTAAATAGGTCGGTGGTATCTCAGGCGACACCTTTCTGAAAATAATTGGAAAAAAATACGCCACTGACTTTTTTGCAATTTTATATTATATTTTAGATTTAACAACTAAAAATACATATAATTTCATTCCTAATATTTTTTCCTACCTTGCTTCGTTTTCGAGAAAAAAATTAAAACCAATTTATTGCAGTTGTATTAATAGGTAACTAGTTGCAAATTAAAATTTAATTTTTTAAACTTTTTTTACGGAGTCCAGAGATTTGCAATAACTTGATTTTTTTCTTAAAAAACTTAGCAAGATAGAAAAGTTGCATCTTGGAAACTATGCATTTTCGGACCCATTTTTATAGAAACCCTTTTTATATTTTTCAATGAGGAATCACCTCCCGTTAATCATTCTCTCCCAACAGTTGTCCCTGTTCCTCAAAAAATGTTTGATATCATTTTTAAGGTCAGGCAGATCAAGCGTATTCTGTCTTCTCTCAATACGGACTAAGGTAGTCCCCCCCAGGGTTGGTGTTAGGGGTGGAAGGTTCAATCGGTGGGGGTGAAACGGTGTTAGGTGTGATTTAGTCGGCTTTGATATGGAATTCACGATCAAATGTTTTCAGAATCGGTAAACAGGAAAAAGCAACATGCCGAGCTATGACAGGCGGAGGTGGGGGTGGGCTCTGCAACTTTGCAAATGGCAGAACTAAGTCTAGTTACTGTGTAACGGATGTAGGTTAGACAACAGTTGTAAAATATTTCCGTAAGGCAATCCACCAAAAATCTGTCACATGCAGCCCCCCAACCTTTAGGGGCAGTTTTGGGGGATTGGGAGGGGTCTTCCGGCTTTCTGCTCATTGACACTTTTTATCAGCAACAGTTATAAGAAATGTCAACAATGAGGAAAGTACTTAAAAAATATAGAATAAAGCTTTAAGACAAATCTGTTAGGAATTGAGTTTTAGGCTTACGTATTCAGTAAATTTCAAAGAAAAATATAAACATTTAATGAATTGCCACGTACTGTATTCATATAGGTATCTTAATTGTTTATTTTCTGTCACTAGAAATTGTTTCATTAACAACTATATTTTATAATTTTAAATAAAAATAAAATATTTTTTTTTATTAATGAAACAGCAAAAAATTTTAATTGTATTGTAGACGTGATGATATAATTTTTATATGCTATATCTGAAAGCAAAAACTTGATGAGTGCAATCAGTTTTTTTTGCTAAAATACCAAAATCATTTCAGTTTATTATGTGGTTGGTATTAAATGCACAGAATTCCAAAATTCAAATATCTGTCAACACGTATTTGATAACAACATATAATAAACTGGAATGCTTCTAGTATTTTAGAACTATTTAGGAAACTTATTTAAAAAAAACGCAAAATAAGAGGAAGTACATTTATATTAATAAATAAAGATAAATGTGTAGCATCAATATCTGTTAATTTAAATAATACAAGTAATTTCAGGTAAACCTAAAATCAATTAACACACCACCTTTTTTGTAAATATGTTCTATAGTTTTGTGGCGGATTCATGTTTTAGTTTGTTTTCTTTGGCATACTCGCCTTTCTACTTTTGGAAAATGGGACCTATTCGGTCCAGGTCCCGGGGTATAACGAGCTGACTCTGTTCAGTCCTATTGACCCCTATAAACTTGCAGATCGCCTGCAACAAAAAAGAAGAAAACCCCCCAAAAACTTAAAATATCAAAAATAATCTACGTTTCGGTGGCAAGTCGGCCACCGTTGTCAAGATGAAACTAAAACAAAAAATTAAGCCAAATTTTAAGAAATTTTTGCTCTAAAAATTTAATAAATTCTGATAGCTTTTATGACATTTTGTCATAAATGACATTAGGTTATTTGACTGGTATAAGTATAGTATTTAAAAAGACAAAAAAAGTGGTATGGTGTGTTAATTGATTTTAAGTTTACCTGAATTTACTTCAGCATCAAGCATGTGTAACCAGGTATTATTTAAATTAACAGATATTGATGCTACACATTTATCTTTATTTAATAAAATAAATGCACTTTTTTTATTTTACGTTTTTTTGAACAAGATTCCTTTGCTAATGCTAGAATCATTCCAGTTTATTATTTGGTTATTATCAAATGCGTGTTGACATATTTTTAATTTGTGGAATCCTGTGTTTTGTTATGCGTTTGGCTAATGGTCTGGAAGTTCCACCTATATAAAATTTATTACATTCACAAGGGATCTTATAAATTACATTTTTTGTGTTTTCGTTTATATTGTATGGTTTTGTTTTTGTTACTTGAGATCTAATAGTGTTTTGTGTTTTAAAGAAGTACAAATATTAAATTTATTACTTATTCGTTGACTTTTATTTGATAAGCCTTTTTTGTTTTTCTGAAAATTACAAATTTGCCAGTTAAAACAAACTAATGTTATTTATGACAAAACGTCATAAATATTAAAAAAAAAACTTTAAGAATTTCCTACATTTTTAAACAGAAATTCTTATAAATTTAGTTTTAATTTTTATTTAATTATTCAATAAATTTTATCTTGATAACGATGGTAGACTTGCCATCGAGCCGTAGATAAGTTTAGGGTTTTTTTTGTGGGATACTTTTTTTTCTGTTTCAGGCGATCTGCCAGTTCATAGCGGTCAATATGCTGGGCACAATCAGTTCGCTATACCCCGGGAGCAGGACCAAAGGAGTCCATTGTTTAGAAACTTTCCAGACGAGTAACCCAACGAGAACTTAATTAAACATGAATACGCCACAAAACTATAGAAAATATTTTCAATCTTTATACAGTGTGTCTAAAATTGGGCCTACATGTATTGGTAACTCGGGAACCATTAGAGCTACAGTGTTGGTTAAATTGGAAAAGTTTTAGACAATTTCATTGCAAAATTAAATCTGCTTTCAGATTTTCTTTATCTTTTATGGTTTTTGAGATAATTAAGAAAAACCAAAATGGTGCATTTTTAACTTTTGCCTGTAGCTCGCAAACTACCAATTTTACGGTTTTTAGATTACTACATTATTAGAACACTTTTTTCAGAAGAATTTAATTTAAGTAAAAACATTTTTCTAACTTTATTTGTTTTTGAGATATTTTCCCAAACTTTGGATTTTTATACGGACGCCATATTGGATTTTTATATTTTTGAAAAGAGCTCTTCAAGAGCTTTTCATTGATGTATCACAAGTCTAGGTTTTTAGATTGCTTAATCTCTAAAAACGATAATTTTTGTTTATTTGATAGTAGACTGCGTAATGGCCGCTCCGTTTCATAAAAAACAAATGATACGCATCCGAAGCGGCATCAACCTAACCATAGACATTTAAGATTCTTAGTGATGATCTTGTTACCCTATGGATCTTTTGTGAGAGCGAAATTCAAAACTTATACAAAAAAAGTGATGCTTTTTGCAAAAATTAATACTTCCTAATATTACCTTAAACTGATAATAATTAAACACAACTGTAAAACAAAAATTTATCAGTAAACAAGAACATAAAATCACAGTACATGTCTTCCTCCATTTTCCACACATTTCTCGCATTTTTCCAACAACTTGCGGGTTACTCGGAGTAACATTTTTCGGTTGATGGAAGCAAACACATCCCGTACCCTGTGTTCTAGATCCAGACTAGTTTCGGGCGGAGAAAACTCGTACACCTCATTTTTTGCGTATCCCCATAGGTAAAAATGAGGGGGTGTGATGTCCGGTGATCTAGCTGGCCAAGCAATTGGCCCATTATTAGAGATTATGTTGTCATTAAAGGTATTTCTAAGGACCTCCATCACCTCCCTGGTACTGTGCGCTGGACACCCGTCTTGCTGGAACCACAAATTATTTATTTCATTTGGCGGAACTGTATTTCTAATGGCCGGTAAAATCTGTTCTTGCAGGAGTAGCAAATACCTATCTCCATTCAGAGTTTCTTCAAAAATAAATGGTTCAATTAAACGGTTGTCAAAAACAAAAAAATTAATGTTTTATCTAATTGTGAGACGCAAATTAAAGGTGCATTTTAAATTACCTATGATTCCACACCAGACATTAAAGCCTTGTTTGTAGCCGTCTCTCTTCTAAATTATGTGATTATGTGGATTTTCTGTATCCCAGCAGTGATAATTGTGCCTATTAAAAATTCCACAATTTGTAAACCAGGTTTCAATCAATCAATTTTTCCAAAAGGTGATTCGTCTATTGAAATCATTCCCCTGGATGAAAACGGTGTTTTTTTAAAGACCGATGCACAGATGACTTAGAAATTGTTGTCTGTTCTTCCACTTTTCTAACCGATGTTGTGGGATCATCTCTAACGTTTTTCATTATAATCGCCTCTCTTGCTTCATTAAGTTTTGGGATTCGGTTTCACAAAAGAAGAAATTGTTCTTCGTATGCAAGTGCTGCACTCGGGCTTCTGTATTTTTGTTAGACTTAAAATAAATTTCTACCATATCCACCTTTTTATCATTATAATAATTAAGAGCCATTAATGTAAATACTTAAAATAATCAAAACTTGAATTTTTGTTGAAAGCGTTTCTAAACGAGAAATAAGATGCATGCTAATTTTGACATTTCCGTTATTTAAATTATAAGATGCGTATCATTTGTTTTTTATGAAACGGGGCGGCCATTACGCAGTCTAGTCTAAGCCTACTATCAAATAAACAAAAATTATCGTTTTTAGAGCTTAAGCAATCTGAAAACCTAGACTTGTGATACATCAATGAAAAGCTCTTGAAGAGCTTTTTTCAAAAATGTAAAAATCCAATATGGCGTCCGTATGAAAATCCAAAGTTTGGGTAAATATCTCAATAACAAATAAAGTTAAAAAAATATTTTTACTTGAATTAAATTCTTTTAAAAAAGTGCTAAAAATAATCTTCCGAAAAATTGTATTTTAGCAAAGGGAAATGCAGAAAGTGCAGCATTTTTTTTTTTAATTTAAAATGTAAAACCATAAAAGACTAAAAAAATAAACAGTTGGGATGCAATTAAAGTCTAAAAAATTAAGAACATGTAATTTTAAAAGGGTTTTTCCAGTTCCCAAAACGGGTGGCCCATGGGACAATTTATTAAAACCATTTAAGGTAAATAAACTTAATATGATATTATTTGAAAACGGTTTAATAAGCCACTTTGTCAAAAATGTGAAATTTTTCCAAAAAGGTATAAGCTTTAAAAAAATCCGAAGAAGGTACCAATGGTAATAACAAGTACGGCTAAAACGGCTTCCCCGAAAAGGTTGTACTTGACCTTGTGGGCCCTCTACCTGACCCAAAAAAAAAAATATTTTTTGACGCTTCAGTGCGACTTAACAAAGTTTGTGGAAGGATATCAATAGAGGATAAGGAAGCTAAAACGGAGCAAAGGCATTCGTAGAAAAAACCCCACGATATGGGATCCTTTGGGGAAAAACCCTAACGGCCAAAAAGGTTTGGAAGTTATGTCTCCCCTTTGGTTTAAACTATTAGGGATCCAACAAAAATTCTTTTTACCATCATGAAACGCTTGGAGGTCTGGAAAACTCACATAAACATTTGGGTGCGTTTTTTTGCGTATGCAATTGTCAAAATATAAAGAAAGTAATTGGACGATTGGGTATCGTTTGGGGTGTTTTTCATATAACAACACGGGTAAACACCTCAACACGCTATACACCATACGAGCTTGTATTTGGGTAAAATAAGAAAAACCCCCGTAAACCCCTTACTAATCAAATCGATCCTATTTAAATTTTTTGGGGAACTACCCATTTGGGTTAAATTTTTAGATTGCAGACTGCGTGGAACTTTTGGGAAAAAACAATTGTTTCAAAAACTAAGCTTAAACCCCCAAAAAAGATGCAATAGCTATAATTATAAAATCGGAACATGGTCCTAATAGAAAAAAAAAAAGTAGAGAATAAATTAGCACCTTTGTTTAAAGGTCCATTTAAAATTTTAGATATTAAGAACCCCAAGTAGTTTTAAATGTAAAAAAAAAACCCCCAAGGAGGTACAAAAAAAATTTTTTAAACCTTTTTTTTTTTAATCTTAAATTTTTTATAGTATATAAGATAGCAAAAAAAAAAAAAATTCAGAAAACATTTTTTTTCAATTTTAGGGGAAAAGGGTAATGGATTCATGGTTGAAAAAAAAAGGTAAAAGTAAAAATCTTGAAGGGTTAGTCGATAGTACTTGGGGGGGCATCAATCCAATCCCCTATCTAAACCTTGACCGTGAAGGTTAACATTATGTTATGTTATGTTTTTTTAAATATTGGTTTTTATAACAATACTCATATATTATTGTAAACTGTGTATATTAAATAATTTTTTTTTTTTTAATTTTTTTTTTTTTTTTTTTTTTTTTTTAAAATATATATATAAAAATTTTTTTTTTTAAAAAAATTTTTTAACATTAAAAATTAGATACATTTAAAATACATTAGTTACAGTAAGATAATATATTTATACTATTTTTTTATTTTTTTATTAAAGTATGTTTTTTTAAAAATCTCTTGTTTGACTTCTTGACGTGTACCAGATACTACGAACCCAAGTACAAGCAGAGAAACCCCATGTACAGTACACAATGTAGTAATCTTAAAACCGTAAAATTGGTAGTTTCGAGCTACAGGCAAAATTTAAAAAAAGCACCATTTTGGTTTTTTTAATTACCCAAAAACCAAAAAGGGGTAAATAAAATCAAAAACAGATTTAATTTTGAAATTTTAAATTGTCTAAAACTTTCCAAATTTTAAAAAACCCCAAGGGTTTTCCCGAGTTACCAATACATGTAGGCCCAATTTGGGACACATTTTATATTACACCCTTTATTTAAGGTAGATAAACTTTAATATGTTTATTATTCTGAGAATACCCTTAATAAAATAATTTTTCAAAAATATCCCTCCTGCTTTAAGGCTAGGATATTTTAAAATAAATTTAGTCTCTTGTTTGTAATTATTATACCACCAATAGTGGAATAAGGAATTCGATAATTGAAAACAGGCTTTAATGAAAAATTAACCCCCTTACAAAAAGAAGTTTAGACAGTTTTTTCGGTAAACATTTTCTTTCAATTTTATTAGAATTTATTTCAACCTTTGCACTTCTGTAGTCTAGTATAAGGAGATCGATTAAGTAGATATACTTCACATTTTTCAATAAAAGTTCATGAACTGCTTAGTATGTGCGCTATTGTATTAAAATATATTTTAAAACATGCAGTAATTAAAAAATCAAAAAGACATTTTTACAAATTTTAAGCAGGTATAAAACAATGAGCACGCCTTTTATTCTGGTCATTTTTTAAACAAATTTAAATTGACTAGTGGGTGAATTTTTGTTTGTTCTTGGTTATTTAAAAAATGTAAGTTATATTTATTACAATTTCTAATTTATATCTATAAAGCAAAATATACACATTTTACATTTTCTGGAAACCAATTTTTTTAATACATGATAGAATATAAGAGACATAAAATATTATTTAAAATAGCTTTTTATCTGCTACATTTTATATAATTTTAATGTTTATTGTCAATTTAAAATATCTATTGTAACATAGGGCTCTGGTACAAGACAAATAGTTTTTTTTTTAGTTTTATCGCTTTCGTAATTGCGAAAAAGATGGTTACCCATTTTGTATAACTGTAGGTCTGTCTATTTGTTGGCTCCATAACTCCCGAACGAAATAATGTATAAACTTCAAAATTGTTTACGTATATTTTAGAGAATAGGACCATTTTTTTAGCA
Source organism: Listronotus oregonensis (assembly GCA_019359885.1). NCBI lineage: Eukaryota > Metazoa > Arthropoda > Insecta > Coleoptera > Curculionidae > Listronotus > Listronotus oregonensis. Next base: position 24,191 of record JAHBCN010002446.1, on the reverse strand, counting down.
TATCCAGCGTTGAATTATGTAATTTTTAATACTTTTAAGAATTAAACAATTTTATAAATTTTTAATTTGGATTAGATTTAAAGAGGATAAAATAATAAAATAGTTTTTGTCATTTCAAGTTTTGATTAAAAATTTAAGAAATAAATACTCTCATTTTATAAAAAAATAAAGTTAAAAAAACCGGATCCTTTTTCACACATGGACTGCTTGCATGAAAATATGAAAAAAAGTTCCCATTAACATATGTTCTAAACTTCTTAATTTTCATGAAGCTACAAATAAAAAAATAGTTATTTTATTTCGTAAATGTGAATAATAAGTCGCGTGAAATTCTGGACACAGTTTAATGTTTTCCAAGGTTTTCTTACAACAATTTGCAAATATTGATCATCATCTGCTCTCCTTTTGCAACCCTTAATGATTTACCCATTGTATCATTATGTAGTATGTAAGTTTCGATATGAGTAAAGCCTTTATAAACTATTTCTAAAATTGCAAATTTTCAACCTCAAAAAAAGATACTACGGATAAACAAAATAGGGGTTGCAGATTTTAACCCTTTCTTGGGGGAGCAGATTATTACTATAAAAAAGCCTTGGAAAACATAAACGTCTATTCCAAATTTCATTCTTCTATGTTTATCTACATTTATAAAATATTTAAAATTTTACCGCTCTATAGTCCAACAATTAGGCAGTTGAAAACATGCCATATTGCATAGTAATACATAAATTTAAGCATTGCCGTACCAAAGGCACTAAGTACCAAAAATAAAAAATTTCAGCTATTTGCTCAAAAAGGTTCTACATACCATCACTAATGTACTCATAGAGAATACAAGTTTTTTATAAAATATAAGCTTACCAAGGTACAGTTAAATGGCGCCAAAACAAATTAAATATATTTTATTAAATATCTCGAAAGTTTTCTTGTCGGATTTTCCTGCGATGCACCGTTTTTGAAAAAAAGAAAAATAAAAACTGTTTTATTTCTAGAAAATTAATCAAGAACAAAATTTTACTAAATCTGGTTGATTGGAATATGTCACTTGCTTTTACATTTGACATTTTAGTAATTATCTGTGTTGAAGTTGTGTACTGTGAATTATTAAATTTTTTTTAAATCTTGTAAAAAATGGTGAATTATTCAAATCAAAATGGCTGAAATGCTTTCGTTTTGCCTCGCCGACGTAAGGGAGAGCAAGCCAGAAGTATTTATCACCAGAGATATCCCAATCGTGCTTTGCCAGATTTTTCAAATATCAGCCTTGAAATGGATGAGAGACACTGATGGTAGAAAAATTGAGCATAAATTAATGCTAAAACCACTTTTTACGACGAACTATTTAAAATTCATTTAGAAAAACAAAAATGGTAAGAAACCCCATTTAAAAACCCATTTAACATAATTTTCGATAAACGTATGGGCAGAATGTTAAAATTTTTTTTTATTTTTCCCGGGCTTGAACTCTTCCTTTTCCTAAGAAAACTTTGGCTAAGTGTTCCGATAGGAACAGCAATATGTGGTACATACGGGTGCACCACATTTCAGGTAGGGTTATTATTTACAAACTGTTATCAAATCGTTGATGGCGGTGGGCTAAGAATGCCCCTGTCCCCGACCTAAAGCTTAGATTTCTTTTAGGCAATTAAAAGCTATAATGGGAATAAGAGAAAGATAGTTGCAGCATGTTAGCATTTAAAATATCCGGAATATTTCAACGTGTACGCGATTTCCACGAGAGACGAACATGCATTTAAGTGACAGAAAGATTTCCAACAAATTTTATAATAATCACTCAATTTTATTGAAATGTTGTAATGTCGTATGTATGTATGTGTATTTTAAAAACTGTGCCGGAAACATTTGGATGCTCTAAGAAATTTAAAGTTTCTATTTTATTGGAAACAAAATTGCTCATTTTTTTTCAAATTATCGAGCTGTCCCCCTGTAAAAGCTGAAATTGGTTTTTGTATTGAAAAATATCCTTTTCATCAACTGTACTACGTGTTTTAATAACTAGATTCTCTAGGGGTTTTGAAAATATTAATTAATTTCCATTTTTTCTAAAGTTTACACCGTAATTTTTAACGGAACTTTTTTTGACCATAGTTTAAAGGCCTTTATTAATTTGTTGTACTTCATCCCTTAAATATCGCATACATAAGGAACACCATATTTATGTGTATTATATATTTAAATAATAATATTAAATTAATATATTAATTTTATTTATTATATATATACATCTAGTATATTTAATTTATTATTAAAATTATTTACAAATAGTATAGTATACGATATTTATTTATTATAAAGTAAAAATTTAGATTTGTTATGACAAATCTATGACTTATCTATTTACGGGTGTTATAAAATAAAATAAGTTGACATTAAGGCAAAATATTATTTTTATGGAAATCCCTAAATTTTCACTTTTCTTGTTGCAAAAAATTTGTGCAAGTGAGAGTTCCATTTTAAAATCTTAGTTTGACATTAACTCCTTATTTTAAGAAAGAGTTATAAAATAGTTTATAAATATTTTTGAATTTTCAATTCAATCACGAACATGTATAATACTTATGAAAATTGTTGTTGGTCTTTAACAATAAATATTGTATTTTATTTTGGTCTCGGCTATTTGGCAAATAACTTAGTTTTACTCTTCGTTATCTAATAACCTAAGGTTAGATCTTAATTTGTAATAATTTCATTAATGAAATATGTAAAGCATTAAAACAGAATTTAAATTTACCCTTTAATTTTTAAAAATAAAAAACACTTTAAAAAATACTTGCAGAAAAACCTTCTTAATATTTTTAAGCGAACATACCCTTGTTAGAAAAATAATAAGGCTTAGTGGACTTATGTAACCAGGGCCGCCCCCAAAAAAAAATTAAGAGGGGATCAAAAAGTTTAAGTCAATTTACTAGTCTAGAATTAATTAAATTAAAAACACAAATAAATATACCACAACTTATCTTAAATTCCTAGGCGATATTGTAAAATTTAGGAATTGTTTTATTTTAAGTAATTTTTGAAAACCCAGGGGGGCCGACGGACACCCCCTGACCCCCTGCGGGGCCGTGTATTTAACGCTTATAAATTTAAGTAAATTTAAAAATAAACGAACTACTTAAAGCACATCTTATATTTTTGTTTCAGAGTATAATCAATTTTTTAATAAAAAATGGCCGCTGTTGATATGGAGTTAATTAAGGATGATGTCGTTATATCGGGAATTGGTGGCTACTTTCCACAATCCCGAAATATTGAGGAATTTCAAAAGAATCTACTGGAAAATAAGAATTTAGTTAGTACTCGCTGGAGGCAAGGTAAAGAAAAAAAAGATGCGCTTTCAATTTAGGGATTTTCTTTACAGTAATCTTGCGAAAATGAAATAAATTTTTAACTTTGATTTATACGTTTTTATTATATATTTTTATTTAGATTTAATCGATTTAATTTGTTTTTTAAATTATTTGAACTTCAGTTTAATGGTACCTTTCCTTAGGTATATAATTTAATTTTGTTGTCATTCATTTTTATTTTCATTTGATTTAAAATACTGATTGCAATAAATTAAATTCTATCGGTTTCTGTTTAAAGAAAAAGAAATTTTAGAAAGTGTTCTTATAGTTCAATCGTTATAGCAAAAAAGGTCATTTTTGTAATTAATGTTAACAAATATATGACTACGCCATAACTTCCGGAATAACCTGTATATTACTAAAATCAAAAATCCAACCAATTTTTTTTTCAGGTAATTTTTTTAAACAATAATTATTAAAAAAAAGTCCTTTTTTTCGTTTTTTTTTTAAATATAACAAAAAATACTGGCTATATCACTTTACTTATAAAGGACCATTTGTAGAGAATTTAAAAACCTACAAAATGGTTTTTGAAAAATCCCGATCCGACCATTTTTCACCGAGAAAAGCCGAAAAAACGCTTAAAACAGAACTTTTTTTAAAAATTCGTATCTCAGTTAATTTTCAATGTTAAGAGCTGATTTTTTGAGAAATAATAGTCAATAACATATACTTTGAGCTGCCAAAGGATAAACATTATCGCATTAATAGTTTTTATTTAATCGCACTATAAACAAATTAGGCCCTTATCTTGCAAAAGCCGTGAATACGCAGCCTGTCTCTCGCTTCTCCTTCGCTGCTGGGTGCCCCTTACACGGTCGACTCAGTACGTCTCGGTCGCGAATTTTCGCTCAACGTGCTAGGTTCACAAGCATTTTTAATAGTGTTCTCTAAATTTATATGAAAAAGTGAAATATACAATTTGTATCTTTTAATCTCAACTTTAAAAAGCCCTTTTAATAGTTAAAATCGGACCATTTGCCTAATATTCAGGGCACTTGCAATATAAGAGCCTAATTTGTTAATAGTGGGATTGAATAAAAACTATTAATGCGAAAATTTTCATCTTTCGGCAGCTCAAAGTATATGTTATTGACTATCATTTTCCAAAAAATCAGCCCTTAATATTGAAAATTAACCAAGATACGAATTTTTAAAAAAAGGTCTGTTTAAAGCGTTTTTCCGGTTTTTCTCGGGGAAAAATGGTTGGATCGGGATTTTTCAACAACCATTTTGTAGGTTTTTAAATTATCTACAAACGGTCTTTTATGAGTAAAGTGATATAGCCAGTACTTTTGTTATATTAAAAAAAAAGAAAAAATGCCCTTTTTTTATAATTATTGTTTAAAAAATTTACCTAAAAAAAATTGGTTGGATTTTTGATTTTAGTAATCTACAGTTTATTCCGGAAGTCATGGTGCAGTTAACATTAATTACAAAAAAAATATATAATGATTTGACTATTATGCGTTTTTAATCGTTACCGTTTTTATTGTTTATTAGTTCGTTTATGTTAATCCTGTTTCCTTCTACTACTACTACTACTACTATTTAGGTAGCTTTATAATACTTTTATGTTATGTTACCGTTTTTATTGTTTATTAGTTGTTTAAGTTAATCATATTCCCTTTTACTATTACTATTTAGATTGCCTTATGATATTTTTATGTTATTTGTTTTGGTTGTTCTCACTTATATCTAGTTGGATATATTTGCAATATTTTTATATCTGGATATTATTTCCATATATCTATAAATTTAAAAGCGTCCGTAAAACGTTTGAAATATAGAAAAGCAAACCTATTTTTGTTCAAAATGTATGAAGGCATTTAGGTTAAAAATGCATTCCAGGTTTGTAAATAAATTATTAAAAAGCTTTCATTAAACCATTAACTTAAATATTTGAGGCAAAATTTTATTTAAAGTTCACTTTGACATTTTTTGCAATACTTTAGTGAATATTGCCTTGAACTAAAAATATTTTAAAAATTTATTTATAAAAAAGTTTTTCCTTTCAGAATTGTGCAAGAAAAAAAAAGTTTGCTTAGAAAATATGCCCACCTTTGGTGATATATTCTTCGAGCATATACCTATTACAGGCAGCCTTGCCGCTTGTCGCTCGGCACTGTGAACAATTTGGCGAGAAAATTTCAAGAATTGCAATATAACCTTTCACTCTCGCTTCACCGTGCTGATTTTTTGATAGGAAGGGGCTGACCACTTTGCACACAAAGTATATATGCATAGGTATATATACTCTTCCCACCGACCAATTAGCTCGTTTGAGCGATAGAGAAAAGTTATACTGCGATTTTTCTTTCTCTCACGCGCGCTTGTTTTCTCCGCCAAGCGGCAAGGCTACCTCTAGTAGTTATATAATAAAATAAACCAATTGCAAATAATCTTAAATAGACTTAAATAGAACCAAAACGCAAAATAACAGCATTAAAATATAACATAAATAATCATATTTAAACTAAAATAATATAAACCAATCCGAATAGGACCAAACAAAACTTGTGATTTTAATACGTACAAATAAAATCAACTAAAGCCAAACAAAAAAGAAAAATAAATCCAAATAGAAAAATCATTGATTTTATTTAAAGAGTTAACTAAAGCCGAATAAAATATGCCACCCTTGCATTTATTTATTTCTATGTTTCTGTTTGTTATTTTCTACAGAAATGTTTATTAAAATAAGCGTGTTTAAGTGAAGAAATATTAAATGCCATTATGTTAGATTTTATAATGTTTTAAAAAAAGTTTAAAAATTAGAAAAAAATTACAAAACTTAATATAATTTTAGAAACCATTTACTTAATGAGCAAAGGTTAAAATTTTTTATACGAAGTATTAAAAAAGATTTATTCTATATGGCAATTATTTATTTACAATGCAGATCACAAAAAGCAAAATATTCTGGTTACTTAGGTGTTTATTTGCCTGTTTGCTTAAATTTTTAAACTTTTATTCTGATAAACATAAGAGGAAAAATTGAATATTATTTTTATATTAAACAATTTTTGTGGATTAGAGTTTGTATATATGTGTAATTTAACATTTTTTTATATACATATTACCTTTTTTCTTATTAAGGTGAAAGAGGAGTTAGTAACCATGTAGGTACCGTGCCTACGGAGTATTTTGACAACTCGTATTTTGGAATCCATAGACAACAATGTACATACATGGACCCTATGCAACGTCTGGTTTTGGAAAGAACATTCGAAGCTCTTATTGATGCAGGTAAAATGCGTTTTTAGTATGTTTTTTGTGTATACTTTTATCATATTGCCAGAGTTTGTGCTTGCCAGCTTTTCTTGGTATTCAGGGTGTAAAAAGTATGATGCTTACGATTTTAATGGGCGACAGTGGAGCTCAAAACAAGTCGAAAAAGCCAAGAACAAATGAGTCAAAACTTAATTGTTTTCGAAATACGGCCTTTTAAAGTTTAAAAAAGTTGTCAACACCGCACCCGTTTCATCGGAACGTCTAACTTTTTTTGCGAGGTTTTGCAATTTATTTTGAAATTTAATTTAAAATTAAATTTTAGTAAAAAACAATAAATAATTATTGTTTGGTTTTTATTTGTAATTAAAAAATAGTTGTACTTACCAATAGAATAGGCTAAATATCCATTTTAAGATCACAAATTATTATGTTTTAAAACAGCACTTTTTTATTTTGCTTAAAGAATAAGATTACTCGGTTGCACACATTCCGTTTTCAAAAATCTTTAGTACATTTTGCACTATGGTTGTCGTAAATTTAAAACATATCGGCATATTTTCCCGATTAAAAAAAAAACAAAAATATCGCGTGAGCAAAATGTACAACTGACTTTACTTCACGTACAAGGTTTCTAGTATATATAACTATATATACAAAATATATATATATATATATATATAATTCTATAAAAATTTTATATATATTTTTAATTGTAATTGAAATTAAAAATAGTTATTAAAAGTTCGAGCGCTAAAAATTTCGATAAGATTCAATTGGAGCGGTAGGGGAATTTCGCTACATTGAAAAGATCGAAAGTGGGAGGTTACCGATGCGTCGTTCTCTGTCTACTCTCTATCTATTAGTGTCTAATACATTAAATTCAATCCGTAGATTCAAATATCGTATATATATATATATATATATATATATATATATATATAATATATATATATATAATATATATATATATATATATATATATATATATATATATATATATATATATATATATATATATATGATTATATACTAAAATTTTTATATTTATATGGATGTAAAAAGTATGATGCTCATGATTTAAATGGGCGATGGTGGATCTGTATATGTATATATTTTTAAACATTGTTTAAAAATATGTCCATATTAATTCTAAGACAAGAAAATTTGTGTTGACGGTAAATATGTTAAGTGTTCAATAATTAAAAAATAAGTTATTTTATCTTTCATACCCTAAAACTTTTCTAGTTCTTCCCTAGAACATTAACGACAAACGGTTTTTAGGTCCCTTTGTTATTCAGAAGTAGCTTACACTATTTTACACTTTTTGTACATACCTAGTTTTAAAATAAACCTTCAATAAGAGCGCTTGCTTAAAAAAAGTGTAAAATAGTGTACACTATTTCTAAATACCAAACCGACCTTTTATTTATTTAAAAAAAATGTAGAAAAACCATAACTAAGGGATCACTTGAATACCCTTAACTGAAGTCTTAAGGAGCTCTACTAAATTTGTTAAATACATACATACATTTAGGTTTTAACATAATATTTTTAATAATAAATAAAAGATAATCTTTATACTGTTTTATTTTTAGGAGTAAATCCTGCAGAAGTTAAGGGCAAAAGAATCGGTGTTTTTATGGGCTCCTCAATTGGTGAAAATGATAATCTTTTCTTGGAATCAATTGTTTCTGGATTCGGTGTTACTGGACATTCCAGAGCGATGATGCCTAATAGGGTGTCTTACTGGCTTAATTTAAAAGGTATTCACCAAGACAGTAAACTTTAAAATTTTCGCTAGGAATTTTAACCGACAGATAAAATATGTCAACTGAATTTAAATATGTTATAGCGACTAATAAAGATCCGAATTTTCTTCATAATTAATAAAAATAAGAATATTTAAATGGAAAAGAAATAAAGCAAAACATATCGCCTCATTGCCGCATGCCTTTATTTATTACGGGTGTTGAATATTATCTTCTACTTTTAATATATATTGTTTGAAGGGACAACTTTTAATTTGATTAGTTTGGACAGAAAGGCGGCAGTTGTTTTACACGCCTCTCGCCTAGGATAGCCGTAGACGGGACGCGACCCGCGCCTTTAAAAACACCCTTTTTTGACCAGCAATACGCGATTGTCATGTTCTTGATATACAATTAAATGTTTTTATTCTTAAGCACTCAATAAAACGTAGACTCAAAGTCGGGAACTACGTATATCAGCTCCTTTTAAAATTTGGGGATTTAAAAACCCTTATATCCGGAAGATTGGCTGCTTTTTTTAATTTCCAAAGTTTTTTTACCTTAAATCATTTCGTGGGTGTTGATTCAAATCCAAAACATGTTAAAAAATAAAATTTTTTGGCAGAATAGTGCAGCAAATCAGTTTTTTGTGTCTCCTGTAAGATTTATATTTTGTGCCATACGAGGTTTTCATACTAAGCCATCGATATAACCTTTGATAATAATATGATAAACCAATTTTTAGTTTATTGACTAAAAATTAAATGTATGCTTTTTTATATAATAGTTATTTGTAAATTAATAATTATATTAATAAACCATTTCCGATTTACTTCGAGGTTAAGTATCGTCATTAAATTTCTTTCTTACTCAAATAAAAAAATTTTTTTCACGATTAACTCCATTGTAAGTTTTGCTGACGATAGTATCCTCCAATCTGATATTTCTTTTCGCACGTCAGTTCCTAAGTCTGGTTTAGAAAAATGACGCAGTTGTTCTTTTACGAAACCTTTAATTAATAGTGGATTTGGCACCAACATTTTTTTGGTTCAATATCTTAAGAACAAAATGATTTCAAGAAAAAACAGAAAGGCATCCAATTCTACTCCCATACATATGAGCGGTCAAGTTATGCAGAACAAAGAATCAATAACTCTTGTGGACGGTACTTTCAAGAATGACCTTAAACAGCAAAACAATTTCATCCCCCCTCGCCCCCCACAAAAATTTTTTTTTAAGCCCCCCCCAAAAAACCTTAAAAGATTAAATTTTTAACCCCAAAATTAAAAAATGGTTTTTTTTTTGGTTAGGAAAAAAAATAAATTTTTTTTAAACCCCCAAAAAAAAATTTAAAAATTTTTTTCGGCCCCAAAAAAAAAAATTTTAAATTAAAAAAATTTAAGTTATATACAATCAGAGCTGTTGCAATTACTTTTAGAAAGTAATTTTAAATTTCAAACCCTTACGCATTTTGTTAAAAATAATTAATTTCAATTAAAACAAAAGTAATTAAAATTTTTGCAATTACTCTATTTAAATTACCACAAAATTAAGTACGATACACTAAAGAAACAAAATATTTATACTAATATGCATCAAATGCGCACGTCACACTATTCAAACTGTTTTCTCAGCAAGTTCAACAATCAATGCCTCTAAAATAAAAATTTCTTATAATCCTACCCCAAACACGAACAGATTTTTCTATAAAACAAAAAGTATAAAAACGGTGACGGTAAGCATCAATCGAAAATACTGATTCGGCGCGGAGGCGGCGTTCGCCAGATTCAAAGCGGCCCGGCCCACCGTGTTTCAAGATGCTCTTTCTGGCTGGCCAAAATTGCGGCAATTTTTCCATAAAGAAAGGTAATTGAATTTTTCGTAGTAATTCAATTATTTATTAGGTAATTGAATTAATTTCTAAGTAATTCAATTACTTTATAAGTGATCGAATTACTTTCTAAGTAATTAAATTACTTGAAATTCGTGAAAATTAATTTCCAATTAAGATTACATTATCCTATTAATTAATAATCCAAATACAATTACCTTTTTCGGAAAGCAATTGAATTAAAGTAAAACTGAGAAGTAATTAAATACGATTTTTCAATTACTTTAATTCAATTACCAACAGCTCCCTATACAATTATATTTCGCAAGAAGATACCCACGGTACGTTAGTAATTATATTTTAAGACTTCTTTCGATAACCTAAGAGGAGACCTACACAAGATAGGCTCATACAATGGGGACCCAAGTTGCAGAATGTGCGACGAGGGGAAAGAAATAGCCTACCATATACTGTGCGAATGTGAAGCGTTGAATCACAAAAGACAGGCATTATTTGGGCAACCGAAAATGAGCCCACAGGAATATATCATCAAACCAGTCTCGGAGTTATACAGACTTGTAAAAGGAACAAGACTAATGGGAGAATTGGTATAAAAGATAATGGAAGATTAGGCACAAAAAACCCAAGTGGCTGCGCTGCCTCCGGTAGTGAATCAAGACGGCTACCAGGAAGAAGAAGGAGAAGAAAGACTTCGCAGACTGTCAAAAGAAGAAAAAGAAAAAAATGGTTTTGATTTAGTTACTGCACTGAATTTAAAATATGGTATTTAAGATTTTTTTCATTCTTTTATTAGTAGAATTTGTATTAAAAAGCAATATACATTTTACTTGTTAATCTCTTATAGTTATTAAGAATATCATTATTATAAGGATAATACCTTGAGGTCGATGATGTGTTTATACGTTAACGGAAATATACCTTAATACCCGTGGTGCCTTCAACGCTTAACGTCCGACTAAATATTCTTTATATGAGAAAAATTTGAATGAATTTTGAATGTATTAGTTCAAACCAAATCAAGTACTAGCATTTACCTGTCGAAACGTAATTGTGGTAACCATGGTTGTAAGTTATTTGTCAATAAGACAACACATAAAAAATAATTTTGCGATTGAGGCATAAAAATGTCCGAAGTAGTGGAAAATACCCATCGCCCCCAAGATATTTTAGTGAAACTGCTAAAGCTGAGCATGCGCTTGTGCCAGAAAAAACTAGGCGGATTTACGAGAAGGAATATTTCCATTTTGAGGCCTGGCTGACGGAACACTGCGTGGACCGTGTGGACGAAACCGTTTTGATGGCTTATTTTCAAGATTTGTTAGAGTCATATTCTCCAAATTCCCTTTGGTCAAAGTTTTCAATGTTACGTAGAGAATTAATAGTTCATAAGAAGATAAGAAGTAATGAAAAGTTGATTTCTCTGCAACAGTTCCTAAAACAACTTGGGAGAAATTAATAGCCTAAAAAGTCGAAGGTTCTGACTCGTGAACAAGTTATAACTTTTTTGAAAGAAGCGCCGACTGAAAAATATTTGGCAGATAAAGTTGCATTAGTGATAGGTGTATTCGGAGCTTGTAGAAGAGACGAGCTTGTGAAAATGAAGTTTTTCGGTGTGCGTGATATGGGTCAGCATATATTTATTGACATTCCACAAAGTAAAAATGGGCAAGCAAGGAGCTTTTTGGTTATTGATGACAGTGAAATGTGCGCAACAAAGTTAATTCGGGACTATGTGTCTTTGCGACCTAAAAGTGCACCTATTGATAGGTTTTTTTGAGCTATCGTGATGAACGATGTACTGTGCAGCCTATAGGTAAAAATACATTTGGAAATATACCCTTTAAGATTGCTATATATTTGGGTTTACCTGATGCTAAGGCGTACACAGGTCATTGTTTAAGACGTACAGCGGCAACAATTTATTCTGACGCGGGAGGTAGTTCCGAGAGCTTAATGAGGTTAGGAGGCTGGAAGAGTTCTTCGGTAGCACGAGGGTATGTGGATGATAGTGAAAGCTCCAAATTGGCTAATGCTTCCCTTGTAGTTGGGAAAAGTATTACTTCAAGTAACAAAGCAACTGCGGTGGGGTATGGAAATGTGGAATTTTCCGGTCAGTTTGAAAATTTTACGTTTTACTTTAAAAAATAATTTTTATTATGATAAGTATATTGTGTAGGTATGTTTGTATTTTCGTAATAAATGCTTAAATGAAGATAATTTATTGTTTATTTATTGGTAAATTTGTAGGCCCTAGGGCGTTTTTTTTTAATAACGCCCTAGGGTAATATTTCGTATTTAACTGACTTTGGCATAATATTATTATTTGTCAAATTATATACCAGTCGGACATTAAATCTAATAACAACATAAAATACCTTTTTTCTCTATCTACGTAATTAACCTGTGACCCTAATTATTATGCTTAAATATTTTCCGTTGTATGGTAATAATTTTAACAAAAATTCTAAATGCTTATGCTTGACACCCGTTAAATAACTGAATGAAAATTTGTATTTACATTATATAGTCAATGTATGTACAGGGTGGGCATTTTATTAGGGTCCTATACATTTTTTCAGAAACTGCAGACTTTAAAAAAAAAGTTCGGACAAAAGTTTCTTGGAATAATTTATGTTTTTAATTAATTCCACTTTCACATATACAGGGTGTTCATTGTGTTGGCGACCGGTGTTCACTTCCCTATTTTAAATGGACACCCTATATATTATTATATATTTAGATAGCGCCTTCAAAGACTAGTTTAACGGTATATAACAGTATGGGTCTGTTTATTGAAGTTTTTTTTTTTAATTTTTGACCTATTTTTAAATTAATACAAATACGGTAAATATTCCTTTTTTTAATTTGTTTACGTAAAGAGAATAACAAAAGCCTATTTTATCTATATTAGCTGGCAATTGTTTTTTTTAAATTATAAAAATGTTACAGTGTTGCCATGATTTGTCTATTGTAAAATTTCTTTAGTTTTTTAAATGCAAACCCTGTATATAATACCAAATTTATATAAAGGATAAAAAGACCTTTTCAACGATGTATAACAACATGGGTCTGCGAGTCACCGCGTATTACAGTATTTGTATTGATTTAAAAATAGGTCAAAAATTAAAGAAAAACTTCAATAAATCCGAAACGTCGCGACACAGACCCATACTGTTATATATCGTTAAACTCGTCTTTGAAGGCGCTATCTAAATATATAATAATATATAGGGTGTCCATTTAAAATAAGGAAGTGAACACCGGTCGCCAACACAATGAACACCCTGTGTATGTGAAAGTGAAATTAATTGAAAGCATAAATTATTCCAAGAAACTTTTGTCCAAACTTTTTTTCTCAAAAGTCTGCAGTTTCTGAGAAAATGTATAGGACCCTAATAAAATGCCCACCCTGTACAATTACTTTTACAATTAATATTATGATTATATCACACATTAAAGTATTTCATTTACCAGTTTTGAAATTAATAGCATTATAAATGTGCTATCACGTTCCGCTATAAATATTTATTAACTGCTAAAGCGATATATTATTTGTCTTATTGTCACCTTGTCCAAAATTAATTTAAAAATTAGGTTCTGCCTTGGCCATAAGTATATATTAAACAAACTATACATTGATAATAATTTTTGTCAAAAAACTTTAGATTGCATATTGCATATTAAATATTAAAAATGATTTCGAAGTACCTCAGATAATCTAGAAAATACAGAAAATATTTTTGAAACCCTTAATTACATAAATTAAATACATTACATTGCCAGATAGAGCAGGTCAGATATTTTGTTTAACACTCGTTTATTTTGGTTTTTATTTTACAACTATTTCTTTCTACAAGATCCATATACAGGGTGTCCCATAAGTAATGGGACACAGAGCAACAGCAGATTCCTTAGGTCGAAATAATGCAATTAACGTAAACTTGCCTTATCCCAAAGTTGATAATAGCTAAGATACAGGGTGTTAAACTTTTAATTTTGTTTTTATTTTTTCGTAATAATTTCTTAACTAAATGACATAGCGGTACAAAATGTGGGATTTGGGGGTTCTTTAAGGCAAGAAATTCAAAGTCGTCCTTGCTTTTGATGTTGATAGTATAGGGGGCCAGCTATGGCCTACCGCACTTGTTTTAGATTGCATGACTTTTTTTAAGCTTACTATATTGACCTGTTTATTAAAACAGAAGTTACTCTAATTCCCTCTGCGTCAAATATGTATACATCATTAAGACCTCTAGGAGCAACTATTTTCGAGATAAACGCACTTTAAAGGATCCCGCAATTTTTTATATGAAAAATGGGTTTCGGCCATTTTTTTTAAACATTGCAAAGTAATAGTTTTCATCATGCTGATCAAAAGTCTCCACGGTTATAAAACCCGAAAACCCCTCCATCGCCCCTTAAATCACCCCCAAAAGTCTCCACATCGCCAGTGACCTTCAAGGCTGATTTTGGGGGTTGGAGGGCTTTTTGCATTTTGTGCCCGTAGAGACTTTTGATCAGTGTGTTAAAAACTATTACTTTGCAAAGTTTGAAAACAATTGGCTAAAACCCATTTTCTATAGGAATATTGCGAGGTCCTTTAAAGTGCGTTTAGCTCATAAACTGTTACCTCTAGAGACCTAAATAAGGTATACATTTTTGACGCAGAGTTAGAAAAGAGTAACTTCTTTTCTAATAAACAGGTCTAAAACAAGTGGGGTAGGCCATAGCTGGCGCCCTCTACTAGCAACATGAAAAATAAGGACGAATTTAAATTTGTCGCCTCAAAAAACCCCAAATCCCCGATTTTGTACCGCTATGTCTTTTAGTGAAGAAATTATTAGGAAAAAACGAAAACAAAATTTAAAGTTTGACACCCTGTATCTTAGTTATTATCAACTTTGTGATAAGGCAATTTTACGTCAATTGCATTATTTCGACCTAAGGAATCTGCTGTTGCTCTGTGTCCCATTACTTTTGGGACACCCTGTACATGACACAAGATTTTGTCTTGTAAGCCGGCTTTTTCTCGTGGAGTCTTTAAGAGCTAAGCCTGCATTGCTCTTTATATGCGTAACGTGCTTTTCTTGAGGGCATTTACAAAAGATGTTCAGAGACGTGTTAGACCAAATGTTTCCTTATGCTTGCCTTTTGTGTGTTACTTTTGAGAATAACCGTAACTGGCCCTAAATCCATAGCCACAGCAGCTTCAAAAAGCTCGGATTCTTCTTTCGAGCCAGAAAGTATTTCTCCCCTTTTAATTTGTTTGTAGCCCACATCAGACCCTCCTTAGAATATTATTCTCACGTCCATTCCATTGATTCCATTTAAAAAAAGAGCTGTTCGCTTCGTTAATGATTTCACGGTTACAGAAAAGGTTCTTTCACTTGACAGCGACGGGCTGAAGTGCATCTGTCACTCTTTAATAGGTATTTTTTCGCGTTCTGCCCCAATGTATTAGCTAGTATAACTCCTTCTCTGGCAGTTCTCAACAAAGTAATACATAAAGCCGCCCCTACGCATCCCTTTACAGTCCAGAAGCTCCGAACTTCCAACTTTGTTATCTACTTACCTATGGTACGTTTCACAATAATTTGTTGATTTCTTGACCGCAATAAGATTTAAATTACAACCCTCAGTGGAAAACCCCACCATAAATAACTTGCCTGACAAATATCTATTGTGTAGGCACCGCACCTTTTGAAAGGGTACAGGTCCTGATTACCTACTAAAAATAATAGTTTAGGTTAGCTACTTTGGATGCTCAATCACACACGAAAATACCTCGACAAACTCCAAACGACTGATGAACTAAGACGAAAAGACTCTGCTTTATATTCAACACCTGCAATTTGCCTATAACCTACATAATATACCAAAAAGTAGGTACAATAATAAATAGAGAAAATTTTAAGTCCGGAACTACATGCGGGTACCCAAAGTATTGTTACGGACTTTAGTTAGTGTTTAGTTATTAGAAATGTTAAAGGTTAGAATTATTTTATTTAGGTTAATAATTTATTTAAAATAGGTTACCTTAGTTTTTCCCTTTTTCGACGGTCATTGCGGATTATCCTGAGGGCGCTGGAGACATCCATTTTCACTTTTCTTACATCCTGTAGTAAAAGAATTCTTCCAGCTAATTCTAGACTTTTCCAGACTTTTCTATTCTTTTCCACTTTACTATAAAAAGCGCGAGGAAAGTCCGCACGGGCTAGTTTAGTTTTGCATTTCACAGAGATAAGAAGTTGACAGATAGTTAAAGGTTAAACAGTTGTCACAATAACGTTACGTTGAATTTTTGTTACCATAGAAACGTTTGTGAACCTGATTTGCAATAAAAAGGTGTAAAACCAGGATACGTGTTTTTATACGGGGTGTCACGGAACAGTATATTGAGTTTTACGACTAAGAGTAGCAAGTAAAACGAGAAATCAACGAATTATTGTGGAACGTACCATACTTCTTGATGTGTTTTTAAGGTAAATAATAGAATTTTAAAGGGATATTTTTGTTTTTCAAAAGCAGTTAGATTTTGCTAAATATTACGCAGTTGAGTAGAGTTCCTTTGGGATACTAATTATGTCCATTATGTTCAGAGCTAGTTAGGATCAGGTGTGGAGTATTTAACTTAGCAGTATTCTCAGTTCTAAATCTTTATTTCGGAAATCTGCATGCCACTTTTCTATTTACAATGCAGCAACATAATCAATATTCTAACAAACTATATTTTTTAGGTTTATTTAATAAAAAATAAAATCTAGAAAAAGCTCTATACTCCTCCTCCGATTTCTTTTGTCTGCGTTAAAAACACAGGTCCACAAAAAATAGGTGGTGTGTGCTGGTTGTCGGACTAGGATTTTCTGACATAGTTTTTTTGCTGAAACAGCAAAAAATTGAAAAAAACCCAAAAACCGACACGGTACATTTATCGGCAGAAACCTGTTACCACGAAACGTTTGGACTACGACTATATAAACTCTAGTTCTCGCCCATTAGCGCGGCGCGGCGCGATTTTAAGGTATGTGAAAGCAACTTTTATTTTGGTGTTCTATAGACGTTTGTATTAAACTGAGAAGTTCAAAAACCTTTTCTTCAAATCTGGAATTTAGTGATGGAATTCTCCACACGCATTTATATTTTTTATTAATTTCATGGACCCAAACTCCTTTTCTTTTTCTTTTTTCCTCCTCCATAGCAGCAACTACTCTAAATATAAAAATATCTTCGTTCGATGAGCTATCCATAAAAACTCGCAACCGACTGCCATATTTTGGAAGATTTCGCGTCGCGCCGCGTCGCCCAGTGGGCGGACACAAAAAAATCATAAAACACAAAAGAGAGCCTTTTAAATTGTGTATAAAAAAGTTATATAAACATTTTTAATGAGATAAATAATAAAGGGGATATAAATGAAAATGTATTATTGACAAAAAATTTCAGTCCAAAATAGGATTTTTTTTTATTAGTGTGATTTATGTTTTTTTTTATTTAATAATAAATCATGTATTTTATTTATTGGAATTCTAAATCACTTAAAATTTGCAGAAAAAATTCCAAAAGTAAAAAAAAATCAAATTTTTTCCGGAGGTAAACGTTGAAAAAATCCTGAAAATCCTGAAAATTCAGTTTTTTGATTATACAGTAAAACCTCCATTTTCGGACACCTCTATATAACGGACCCTCCTTTTTCACGCGGACAGTTTTGACACTGAAATTACATAGGTAAATTTATCAAATCTAATGGACCTCCATATAACTCCGCGGACATCTACGCGCAGAAATAGGTAACTGTAGCAAACTTAATTACGGACGCTCGCAATTGGTTTTGTCGCCAAAATTTGGATATTGGAATTTCCTAATTATGGTCCTTTTAATATAACTCAGGTAGAAGGCGTATGATCAAATATGAAGTAACGCACCTGCAAAATTTATTGCATCCCTTCATAGTATGTCTAGCCAGGTATTTAAATTACCTATTTTACTTTAGTTTATTCTTGTGTGTTAAAGTGTCAATATGGCTTCTCAAAGAAAAAATAAATATTATCGCGAATAGTGAAAAATATAGTTTAAGTGTCCGAAAACTGGCAGAAAAGTTCCATGTCGGAAAAACACAGATAAGTGAGGTTTTAGAAAATAAAAACGAAATAAAAGAACTTTTTGAGAAGAGTGGAAACGTATTACAAAAAAGAAAATTTCCAAAAACCGATGGATTGCCATTGATGACGCAGTTTTTAATTGGTTTTGTAAAGTACGTAACAAAAACATTCCGATATCTGGACCTCTACTTAAAGAAAAGGCATTGAAAGCAGCCCAGAGTTTGAAATTATTGGAGTTCAAAGCTTCTAATGGTTGGTTGGAAAAATTCTGTCGAAGGCACGAAACATACTCCTGGAAACTGTTGACGATTGGAAGATTAAATTGAAGTCAATAATAAAGGATTATTCGCCCAGAGACTTATTTAACGCTAACGAAACAGGCCTTTTTTTCCGAGCACTTCCCACAAAAACATTTGCATTGAAAAATGACAGATGTGCAGGAGGAAAATCTGCGAAAGAACGACTAACGATTCTGCTGTGCTCAAATATGGAAGGAGATAAGGAAACGCCAGTAGTTATTGGTAAAAGTAAGAAGCCGAGATGTTTTGCAGGTGCACATGTGGACAAGTTGCCCATAAAATGGGTTTCTAATAAAAAAGCATGGATGACATTAGATATTATGGCAACATGGATAAAATAATTTGATAGCAGAATGAAGAAGCAAAATAGAAAAGTACTTTTATTTTTAGACAACGCAACTTCTCATCCGAGAATTACATTAGAAAACGTGAAAGTGATTTTTCTTCCTCCAAATACCACGTCACATTGTCAGCCTTTGGATCAGGGGATTATTCAAAACTTTAAAGTCATTTATAGAAGTATGTTAGTAAAAGATTATTAGGATTAATGGACATGGAAGAGTCATTGGAAAAGGAAAAGAAAAGTATTTCAGTGGCAAACGCATTAATATGGATTTCAGCAGCCTGGAAAAAATTATCGCCGGTGACAATAAAAAACTGTTTTGTTAAGTGTGGGTTTAATAATTCTGATAGTGATATAAGCACATATTGCGATATTGAGGACGATATTCCTTTAGCTTTTTTATTTCCAAATTTTGGTGGAGGTAATGTTGATTTAAATTCATATTCTTCAATTGATAATGTTTTATTCACGGAATGTTCAAATATTTCAATTACTGACTGCATTGATGAAACATCTGAAAACAGTAATGAAATAGAAACTGAAAAGGAAGATGTGGAACTTGAAATTAGCCCTCTAAGTATTTTAGATGTCCATAAAAGATTAAAGGATGTTGAAAATTATTATTTAAGTTCCAATGATTTTAATATTGCATACGATGTTTCTCAGATTCTACTTAAATGCGAATCAGAAATACTCAACAATAAAACAAAAAAAAACAAACACACAACAATTACAGATTATTTGAAAAAGTAGCCTATCTGTTTTTAAGCATTTACGTATAATTATTTAAAATTATGTAGTAATACTCTTATTGTCTTTATAATAATTATTATTATGTAGTACTTATGTGTTATAGATACGTAATAAAATTTCTGTTTTTTTTTGTAACAAACATGATTATTTTTTCCTTTATATATTATATAAATATATAAATATAATCATAAATATATTAAGCATATTACGTATTATTTTTGGTTTTATTTTCCCACCCCTCCAAATACCGGACACCTCCATATACCGGACACTTTGAGATTCACCGTGGGTGTCCGTTATTGGAAGCTTTTACTGTAACTCGAAAAATATTGTATTTAAATTAAAGGTCTTTTGAAAATACATTGTTTAAGTCCTATAAAGTTTCGTGTATCTTTTATAGTTTTTAAGATACTGACGTTTAAAATTTAAAAAAAAAATCGTTAATATCTGAAATTACGCCTTTTCTTGATTATTTGCTGTTTGACCACAAATTTTGACTCAGATTCGTGTTCAGCGGAAAAAAACTTCTACTTCAGAAAACCCTAGTCCGACACCCAGCACACACCATTTTTTTTGTGGGCCTGTGAAATTAACATTTGGTTTATTGATTGATGTACCCGTCAGTTTCATCATGTTTTTTAAAACATATTACTTACTTTATTATTAATTTTGTGTTAAAGGACCAAGTGTTGCCTATGACAGCAATTGGATGGGAGGTATGGAAGTAATTCGTCTAGCATATGACGCTATTAAAACCGGACAATGCGAGTCTGTTATTGTTGGAACGGCTAATTTAGCTTTAAATGCCGAATTTCAATGGCTTTACAACGACATGGGTTTATTGTCGCCTGATGGAAGCACTAAAGCTTTTGATGCTGATGGTAAGCATAAAATTAATAGCCTATATAATACTAGTAATTTCGACTAAATCTTTAGAAAGAGATTTGTTAACTTATTTTTTACTGTTTAGCCAAAGGATACACAAGGTCTGATGGTGTGGTTGTGCTCTTCATTCAAAAGGCATCTGAAGCAAAAAGATCATACGCAAGTATCCTTAATGTGGCAACAAGTTTCGATGGAAACCATGAGGGTACTCTTCGGGACATCAGCGTTCCTAATATGGTTGACTTCATGAATGAATTTTATGAAAAATTACCAGTTAAACCTGAAGAAGTTGAGTTTGTTGAAACATATGGATGTGCTAATAAGGTACATTTTTGATGATAAGATTTTATTTCTTAATCAATTCTAATTCTAGAATAAATCTAAGCTCAATTAAAAAAATAAATCCTAAAAATACAATATTTTTCAGGCAAGAAATGTTTCTTTTATTTATCTATTTAAAAGCAAACCTAATTTTTTTTATTGGAGATGCTTAGTTAAGCCAATTGATGACTGCGAAGAAAACAGAGGATGCAATAATTAAAATGGAGTCATTTTAACATTAGTGTGACGAAAGCCAAAAAAAAAACAACTTAACCTAAATGTATAGCGTTCGTACAAAAAGTCAGTAGTTACAAATCTAAGTGACTAATGGGAAGACATATTCTTCATTTTCTTTTGCTTATGTCATTCTCAAATTAAAGTTACTGATGCAAAACACTTGAATTGTCTGGACATGACACGTGCAATAAAAAAATTAACTGAATTTTAAAGTTTTTAAGAACAGATAAGTGATCAAGAAATCGATTCGATTTTAAGGCATCTAATTAAGAAGATAATAAAAAAACCATTGCTTGCCTAAAAAATATTGGGGAACATGTAGAAGTGTAATTTTATTGTATTTTTTTTTGGTCAAATTAATTTTAAAATCGTTAATCCAATTTTTATATGGCAGCAATTTTAATTAACTGTTTATATTTTAGTTTTACATACTAGAACGATATGGAATATTTATCTAAAAGTACTTCTAAATTTTAGCCAAATTTTTCCAAATAGAAGCTTTATTTTAGGTTTGTTTTATAAATAATAAGTAAATCGAGATGTTTTAAAAATAATAATATTTAGTTAATTTCTTTAAAAAGGTCAATGAAGTTTTGTTATAACAAATAAATTTAAATAATTCATATACAACTTGAGTTGGAAAAGTAAGTTCTATTTCTTATTTTGAAATAAGAAGTTCTGCCTTTAAATTTCAATTTTATGCCGGTCATTAAAAGTAGAAAAAAATGGTAATATATTTTTCAATTCAATATAAAAAGGGACTTAAATTATAAATACATTTATTTTTGAAGAAGAAATATCTGAAAGTACAAACTGGTTATTGTTTAAATTTATTCTGATCTAAAAGTGGTATTTCATTTTGTATACGCATTAGTTGGAGCAGTAATACTTGTTTATAATCTTGAAAGTATTAAATGTGTAGACATTTTAATTAAATAATTCAATAATTGTTAATTTATTTTATTTAAGGAAACTGATGAAAAAGAACTTGAAGCAATAGAAAAAGTTTATTGCAAAAATCGCAAGAACCCACTTTTGATTGGTTCAGTAAAAACAAATACTGGCCATAGTGAAGCATCAGCCGTCATGTTTCAAGTTGCCAAGGTTTTGGTAGCTATGGAGCAAAAAACTATACCAGCCACTATTCAGTATGAAAATCCTAATCCTAATATTAAAAGCCTGGTCGAGGGAAGAATGGAAGTTGTTACTCAAAACAGGTAAATGTGTAGAGGATCGACGAGAGGGCTTGGGTAACTTATTATTTTTTACAAATATATAATTGTAAAGAAAAAGACCACAATTTGGGATCTGGGTATATCTTCTAGTTAATATAATAAATTAAAATTTGACACCGCTTATAATGTTTAAGCGACCTTAAATAAGTAAAATTTTGTTCCAATTATTAATGACAACAACGCCTCTGTAGGTCACGTTTTGTTTCGCGTATTTGGCCTTTACAACTTTTTTTCGAGAATACACTTCAAAAATTCCCCGGGGTGCTTTTTTTCGGCGCTCATCGTGAAATTAAAGAGCAGGCCAATTATCTTTACAATCATTAAGATACACATATCAATTCTTAATTTAAAGAAAAAAATAAAAAATCTTACCCCATTTAATTTTTTTAATAAAATTTACAAATTAAAATTAGATACCCTGTTTCCAAATATAGTTATAGCATTAAGACTACCTTATACCAGGCAGAACGTTCTTTTAATAACCTTTCTAGAATAAACATTACTTTAAAATCTACAATGATTTAGAAACGGTTAAGTGCTCTTGGCATGTTAGTTATTAAGTCCCCATTGGCTATAAACTGCGAATTTTTTAAAAATTATTAAACATTTCGTAAAACTCCCTTTAAATAAAGTGTATAGTCTGTCTCAAAGTATATCGTTATGGCTTTTGACGGACCTACCCCAATAAACCTTTAACGATTTTATTACCTATTGTTATTGGGTAAACCCATTTGTTCATATGGGCAGGCGAGGGCCAGGTATTTCTTGAGTATTAACCATTAGGCACATAAATATTTTTTCTAATATTTTAGTGAAAGTGTTGAATAACCGTTTTTACTGTGCGTTTCGAAAAAGTTGTTTTACGAGAATATAACTATGTCGCGTCGAAATCATTTGTCATTAGATGCAAAACAGGTTGTAAAAAATGTGTATGAAACTTTAATCAGTAGAGGTCTAATTAAACAAGAAGCTTTAAAAGAAACCTATTTACTTACAAAAACTCGAATATCATCGATAAGGGATATTATTATTAGTGAAGAATTGAACAAAAGAAAAAAACGTAGTGATTTTCAATCTCACCGTATAGACAATAGTAATCAGGACCTAATAAGAAGGAAAATATATTGTCTTTAAGAAAGCGGAGTTATTCCTACCTTGGATAAACTGAAAAAGAAGCTAGACGAAGACGAAACCAATATAAATATTAGCCGTGCCACCCTCCATAGAGTTGTTTGTAAAATGGGAATTAAATATCGCAAGATAGACAAAAGAGAAGTAGTAATGGAATCGCACAGATTACGCACTGGGAGATTTAATTACCTTCAAGAAATTAAAAGATATAGGTTAGAAAACAGATCCATAATTTACCTTGATGAAACATGGTTCGATACACACGACACAGTATCCAAAGGATGGGTTGATTCAAGTCAAAACTGTCAGACGAAAGCATCTTCAAATAAAGGAAAACGCATTACCATAATACACGCTGGTTCAGAAGACGGATTTGTCCCAAACTGCTTGCTGTTGTCTGCAAAGAATATTAAGGATTCTAGCTTGGATTATCATGAGGATACAAGTGCAGAACTTTTTGAAAACTGGTTTCAAAATTATCTTTTAAAAAATATTCAAACAACAGTGTTATTGTCATGGATAACCAAGCTACCACAGCCGTCTGCTAGATAAAGCTTATCAAGTTCAAAAACTGAAATCCAGGAATATTTGTTAGAAAATGATATTTATTTTGAATTCAGTTACAAAAAAACGCATCTTTTGGAAAATCCTAAATTCATATGCAATTTAAAAAAATATATTAT
>JAHBCN010002445.1:0-91538 GCA_019359885.1 Listronotus oregonensis | reverse complement strand
GTTGTATTTAAAAGAAAACACTAAAATAATAATAAAAAAAGGATGTCGAGTACCGCTAAATTAAGTGTACTCTAAAAAACCACCAATTTTATTAAGAATATACCAACTTTAATAATAACTAGTTATAGTACAGCCACAATGGCGTTTATTAATTTTATTGTTGCTTAATTCTTGTTATTAACAACAATATTAATTTTAAAATATTTATCCACTACAAATACAGTTTAATAAGACATGTATTGGTTAAATGATTTAAAGGTTATCTTAAACTTTTGGCCTTCTCTGACGTCAGTACCGAAGATGGTTAAAAAGGCAATCCAGACATGCACGCAAATTAAGTAAAATATGTAGGTCTTTATTTTGAGGCCTGTTTTAGAAATTTTATTGTTTTTTCTACTAGGAGTACTACTGTTTTACCTATTTTAAATTTATTTGTAATATGTCTTAAAGATATGTTGTTAATTAAGTTTATTTTTGTATATTTTATTGTTTGTTTTTTATTTGCGTTAAAAGCAATTAAGGTTTTTTTATTTGGAATACGATCATTTGGGATGAATTATGGTATATAACAAAAACTCTATTTTACTAAGTTTAAATTTAAATTTTATTATTTTTTTTAAACCAAAACCCATTAGGCAATACATTTTAAGCAAATAACTCTTAAGTATATTTTTCCGTACTATTTCTAAGTTAAAGATTTTTAGTTAAAATATTATTTATTAAAAGACATTTCTATGTGTTGCTTATAAAAGGGTATGGATAGCAAAACAACATTCAGGATTTTATGCTCTTTTAAGTCTATTTTCAAATGAAGGTTGTATATTATATTGTTTTTAATTATACAGAAGCCTTGTGTATTTAAAAATATGACATAAAACATAATATATTAACTACTTTAGGAAGTTAAAATTAATCGTCCTAATAGTATTTTGCTCATCCATGTAATAAAACGCATTAAAGTGCAGAGAGAGCCAGTCAGCCTACAAGCTTCATTACGGCAAGTAAAAATAAAATCCTAAAAGCCTGTCCTATTTATGTCAAATAAATGCTAAATGGAATTTATAATATTGTGTGACAGATAAAATTCAAGCTTATGTAAATTTACCCTTGTGTTTTCATACAGAATTAATAAATACTTTTTTCTAATTGCACATTAAATAGGTATTTTACAATGAAAAAATGACCCTACATTTATACTAACATAAGAATGTTTAGGAAGACAAATAACACAAAGCTAGGTTTTTTTTGTTTTTGGTCCAGTCCCACGCAATGTTTGCCGATACCTATTTAATATGCAATTTAAAAAATGTATTTAATACCTCCGTAAAAAAAATCACATAACCACACTTTCAAGCATACTAATTATTTTTACCAAAATTGTTCGGGCATTTTTTTGCGTAATAATTCTTAAATTTTACTTAAAAGCAAAATTTTACGCATACTTTAAAACCCGTAATTATAAGGGTAAATTTACACAAGCTACACCTATATATGCCACACAATATAGTAAATTTCATTTAGCATTTAGTTGACATAAATATGTAAGGTTATTGGGATTGTGTTTTTACTTGCCGTAATGGTGCTTTTAGGCTGACTGGCTCTCTTTGCACTTTAATGCGTTCATAACATGGATGAGCAAAAGACCATTAGAACGATTACACAGCCCTACAAAAAAAATTAAAGGTCTGATAACCATGGTATCTTTTTAGGGTTTTTAGGGTCGCTGAAACCAAATCTGCGGTCAGTTTTACCCCATCAGGTGAAAATTAATTGCAGCCAAATTTGAACATATTTTTGAGATAGCTAAATACAAATCCTTGGTCCTTACCAAATTTGGTTGCGATTTGACCTTAAAATGCCCTGAAATCTGACCCAATGGGGTTAAACTGACCCCGGAATCCGCGACTCTCAAAACATAAAGATACCGTGGTCAAGTCTTTTGGACCTTCGTGTTTTTATGTGAGCCTGTATAAATTTGCAGATTTGACCTTGAAATATCTCTTTATCATGACCCGATGGGGTCATTTGTCGCGAATTATTTTGCAGATTTGACCTTAAAATGATTTTAACCCTGATCTGAATGGGTCAAACTAATTTGGATTCGGATTTTAATTCATCGACCCCAAAAACATAAAGATACGCATGGTCAAGTCTTTCGGACCATCATCTTTTTTGTGAGGCTATGTTATTTTTTACTTCCTAAAGTAGTTAGTTTTGTGTCATATTTTTAAATATAAATGTTATTTTGCCACCCATATCCTTTGACAAGCAAAACATAGAAAGGTATTTTACTGTATAATATTCTAACACAACATCATATACGTAGGAAAAATATAGATAAATTTATTTAAGAGTTATTTGCTCAAAGTTTATGACCTAATAGGTTTTGGTTTTTTAAAATAAATGAAATTTAAAATTAAACTTAGCAAAATGGATTTTTTTTTATTTCTCATAATAAAAATCCCTAAAGATTGTATTTAAAATAAAAAAAAATGTTAACTGCTTTTGACGCAACTAGAAAATAAACAATAAAATATACAAAAATTAACTTACCCAACAACATATCTTTAAGGCAAATTACAAATAAATTTACAAAGGGATACAAAAGTACTACTCTTAATAATGGAAACTAATAAAATATTAGAAAACTTCTCCACAATGAAGAATTATATATTTTGCTTAATTTGTGTACATGTTTTAATTGCTGTTTCAACCATCTTCGACACTGACGTCAAAGAGGATGCAGAGTTTAAGATTACATTTAAAATTTTTAACAAATAGATGCCCTATAAAACTGTATTTGTTATGAAGAATTATTTTTATTTTAATATTACTGAACAACAGGAATTTAAGGAAACAGTAAAATTATTAAATGTCATTGTAGCTGTACTAAAAGTAGTTATTATAAAAGTTGTTATATTTTTATTATAGTTAGTGCTTTTAAAAAGTATACACAATTTAGCAGTACTTGATATCCTTTTCTTTTTTACATATTTTTTTGAACTTTTTTCATTTTTTAATACAATTATGTTTTTAATGTTACATGGTAAAACCTTACCTAACCTTAACCTAACTTCCCTAACCTAACCTTATGTAAAAATTATGATATACAAAGAAAAATTTAATTCTTTAAAATCGTGGTGTGGTTCTGCTAGTCTCTTTCAGGCATTTAGACACTATAAACTAAGTAGTAGAAGGGTGTCACAATTTTTTTAAAATTACTTACCCGTTATTAATTTTGAAGCCTTTGTAGTAAACTTAGATATAAATGTAATATTTATTTTAATTTAATTTAGTTTTAAATTTAATGTCTTTCAAGTGGTTTAAATGGACGGGCATATTTTAAAAGCCATCGAAATAAAACATATGGTTTGAACTTGGGTTAAAAGCAATCCAGAGTTTTAAAATCGATATATAGAAATATTCTACAGCTAAATTTTCAAACTTTAATAATAATCTAAAGCTAAAAAAAATATTTATTTCAAATGAGGAAAATGACAACCATTTGGTAAATCTCAAATAATAAAAAAGCATTTATAGTATTTTTTTCTTTATAGATAAGTTATTAAAAATTTACTTTGCCATAACGGTTTAATTCATTTGTAAAAAATAGACGGGTACCTAATTTTTTAAATATTTTTTACTTGACTCATTATTATTAAACAAATGTTGTAAAATATTGTTGTTTGGTATTTTATACCTTTAATCTTTTCTAAAAGGATTTCTTTGCCAAAATGTATTGCTTATAATACCCAAGTCTACTTATATTTCTTATTTGAATTTAAAAATTATTATTTCTTAGTGAAAATTTTACTACAAAGCAGAAATTCAAAGTTGGTTTTAATTGCCATTTAATAGATAAAAACACTTGTTAAAAAAAAATGATTAATGATTATAATATTTAACACTTTAATAATTTAATCTTTATTTATTTATTTAAACTCTTACCTGTGACTACAAATAATAAATCCATAATACTTAAAATAAGCAAACAAAATATATAAAAAGATTTAAAGAGTAAATCTAATTAAATAATAATCGCTGTGCTTCCGCAATGCATACAGGCAATAAAATAGCTGTCATACACTTGTAAGGCAATAAAACTGAGCATCAATATCTTTATTATTTAATCCATCTATTGTAAGTATTTGTATTTAAAGTTATAAGTTTACAGATATTATTAAATCAGAAATAGTAATATTTTATGGTAAAAGTAATAGTACTTTATTATATATTGTTTTAAAGTACAGTTTAGTTTTTCTAATTTAAATTTTAAGGGGGTTAGTTATTGGCTTCCCTGTACATTTTAGAGAAAAAATGTAAAATAACTTATTGAAGAGACCAATCTAACAAACTTTCGTGCCAAGTTTCAAAAAAATTTAATAAGCGATTCTTGAATTATTCAATTAAATGTTATTGCAAAATTACCAAATTTTCGGTTCAGGTTAAACCAAACAGACACCAGCCACCAGCAAACAATTTGTTATAAGGCTTTGTCAAATCTAACGTACAGCCGAATACAAGGAATTTTTTTTCGTTTCATCAATCTTACAACCATTACATTCAAAGTAAAAGACCCGTTAACATTATTTTTTTATCAAACCTTTTATTTAATGAAACAAATAGGTTTAACTTATAACACTTATTACTATCGATCATTAAAAAAATAATTTTATTATACTAGAATTTTATTAAACCAATAGCAGTATCTGAAATATTTTCAATTTATTTTCCCATCAAGAGTATCTGGTCCATTTCAACCATTAAACGTATTGTCAGTAAATTTGAGTCCAAAGCCATCGCAATAAATAATTGTAAATGTTTAACTCAAAAGATCGAAAATAGATCCGAAAAAAGAGAGTACTGAACTCTTACTATTTTACTAGGTGTGAAAAATAAAATGAATCAAAAAACAATAACTTCTTTAAAAATATTAGAGAATTACATAAAAACATTAATTAATCAAATATTTAAACAACCCCCCATTAACAGCTAAACAATATCCCAACCGATCATAAAATTCATTTCTAACGTTACTAGTTAATATTGCAAAATTTTATTACATTCTAACGAAATAGCGTTTTGTAGCTGGTTTATATTCTCAAATTTTACACTTTTATAAATGACACTTTTTAAGTGACCCCACAGAAAGAAGTCATTCGGTGAAAGATCAGGTGATATGGCTGGCCAAAGTATTCGGTACCGTGGAGCAATAATATTGCCGTTAAAAGCATTTTCCAGGTACTCTTTAACCCTACGGGCATTATGGGCGGGGCAACCATCCATTTGGTACCAGATTATTTGATCTTCCCAAAGAACTTCTACCAAGACGGCTCCAATTGAATTTTGAAATAAGTCCAAATAGGTTTCTACTGTCAGGTTATAGTCTATAAAAAAGGGTCCAATGATATCGTGTCCGATAATTCCCCCGAATACATTTGTTTTTTGGGGATATTGTGTCCGAGTATGAACAAAGTAATGTTCATTTTCTTGGCTTCAATACCGGCAATTTTAAACATTTGGTTCATTATTAAGGGTGAATGTACATTCATCGGTAAAACAAATATTTCTTAAAAAATTCCTATCGTTATTTGCTCTTTCCATCATTTTAAAACAAAATGTTAATCTTCGCTCTTCATCTCCTTCCTGCAGCTCTTGATGTTTTTAGAATATATACGAATTATATTTGTGTTTTTTCAAAGTGCGCAATACCGTTATATGATGTTTATTTACCTCTTGCTCAAGAACCCTCGTACTAACCATTTTGTTTTCCATCACACTCACAATCAGTAGAATATTAAGATCTAGGTTTCCTCTTTCATCGTCTCTATTTTCGATATCCTGAGTTAAACATGTATAATTATTTATTACGGTACCTTTGGACTCGAACTTACTGACAATACGTTTAATAGTTAAAATAGACGGAGTGGGTTTGGTGGGGAAATAAACTGAAAACATTTCAGATACTGCTCTAAAACTGTTTCCCGCATAATGCCACTTAATTATGGATACTTTTTCGTCGATTGAATAATTCATATAATTTTTTCAAATACCGACTGTCACGGATTTATTGACACTTTTACTCATGTCAGGGACAATATATATTTTACTGGTGCCTGTTTTTCCTGAACCAAAAATTTGGTAATTTTGCAATTACATTTAATTGAATAATTCAAGATTCGCTTTTTAAAGTTTTTTGAAACTTGGCACGATGGTTTGTCAGATTGGTCTATTCAAAAAGTTATCTTACATTTTTTCTGTAAAATGTACAGAAAAGCCAATAATTGACCCCCTTAAAATTTACATGGGATTTCCTATGTTCCGCTCGGCGACGCACCACCCGGTATGTGACTGCTTAAAAACAAATAAAATTAGTTATCATTTTATGCTACTATAACATGGGATTTAAGAATTGGTTGAAAAATGACATCAGTTTTGACATATTTTGTGAGACAAGGGCTGACAAACTCTTTATAGAATTTAAAATTAAAAATAAATTTTAAACGTAATATAATAATACAAATCAACGCATAAATGGTATAAAAAATAATTGAAAGTAGGTTTTGGCAAGTTGTTTAAGTTATGTGCACATTTAGGTGTAAGTTAAACTACCAAAAATTAAAAAATATCTGTAAATTAAAGAATTGAACAAATTTTTTAATAAGAAATACTTAAAAGAAGTTTTTAATTTAAACGGATTGTGTGAGCCATTGGCTCACGTTAGAGGATTTATTCAAAATTCCAGATAATATTATAAAAACAGTTTAAAAACACAACATTTAATTAAACCAAGTAAGCCTAAAAAAAATCATATTTGTTAAACACAAAGACCAAATTATTCCTAAACTAAATTTCAAATACAAATGTATTTTATTCCTATACATTGTGTAAGACATATGCTTTCGTCGAGGCTTACGAAATTTTAATTTGATTTAAATTTAGTACAAAGTCTTGGTGTGAGCAGAGGTGCTGTTCATTTTCGCCTAAAACCAAAAAAAAAAAAAAAAAAAAAAAAAAAAAAATACCCAAAAAAAATAATAAAAATACTGATCTAGGTTTCGGTGTCCTGCCGTTATAAAGATAAACTTATATGAAATATAAAATAGAAATTCAATTTAAAACTGTAAGAATCGCATATTCTTTTATACATTTTCAAAAGTTTTACACCCTCAAAGTGTCAGTATCGCACCTCTGCTCACACCAAGACTTTGTACTAATACATATATATATATATATATATATATATATATATATATATATATATATATATATATATATATATATATATATATATATATATATATATATATATATATATATATATATATATATATATATATATATATATATATATGTCGGGTAACCCCGAGGA
The DNA here is from genome assembly GCA_019359885.1 of Listronotus oregonensis. Taxonomy (NCBI): domain Eukaryota; kingdom Metazoa; phylum Arthropoda; class Insecta; order Coleoptera; family Curculionidae; genus Listronotus; species Listronotus oregonensis. The sequence goes on along the minus strand of JAHBCN010002445.1, from coordinate 84,166 downwards.
CATTTTACAATAATTACAAAGTTACAGAGATATTATTCTTAAAAAAATGTAAACATTTCTATGGCGCATGGCGTTGCAAATACCACTCTAACGGCCGAGTGATGATCGTGTTGTTATATTTAGCAATGGACTTAGCAGTTTAGAATGTTTAACAAAACGTCATTGTCATTGTTATTCAATGATTTTAGTAGGCAACCTGTTAAAATCTGACATTTTGTTAAACATTCTAAACCGTTGTTAACTTTTAACAATTTGCTAAGTTGACAACGGTTTAGAATGTTTAACAAAATGTCAGATTTTGACAGGTTGCCTACTAAAATCGTTGAATAACACTGACAATGACGTTTTGTTGAACATTCTAAGCTGCTTAGTCCATTGCTAAATTTAACAACGCGATCATCACTCGGCCGTAAATGTTTTTCTAGTCTTTCAGATTGGCTTTTAAATTTTATTTATTCCAATAAGCTTTAGTTGGCCATTATCTATGCAACTTAGGTCATACTAAAGTGTGCAGTGATTTTGAGAAATCAGATGATATTTCACAATATATTTTACATTGTTTTCGCCTGGTTGATTTCAGTCGACGGTAACTAGCTTTATTATTTTGAGAAAAACTTCTAAGCAACTTGTATCTTGGAGTAAAAAAAGATTGTTTTTGCTCATTTTACGAAACAAATATTTTTCGGTCGTTTTTGCCATATACAATCATCCTTGATTTGCTTTAGAAATTTTACCAACATTTAATTAATGAGAGCAAAATAAAAAAATAGCAAAAATATTGTTTTATGAAATGAACAAATAAAGTATGCCATTTTATTTTTTAAAATATTGCGAGCTGTTTTAGGATTTTTTCGATATACTAAAAACCTAGTCACCTTCCACTGACATCAACCAGACAAAAACAATATACAGCATACTGTAAAATATCATCTTTTCTTTTACAGTTCCTATTTGACCTCCGATCAGTGAAGTGCTCGCGATAAAAAAAACTACATAGTTTTTTCCGGGAAGGCGGCTGAAGGAGCTGTATCAACAGCTTTTACCATCGGGGATCAAGAAGAAACTCAAGCCAAACGATGGAGTCCTTCTTCTGGGCTAAGCGCTGTGAACGAAGATTCCTATACCTGTTTCTTTCTGAGAGCCCCACGCACGAGGAATTTTCCTAATGGCGGAAGATGGTTGCGCGCTCAGCAGGAAGGAGCAGTACTGACAGAAAGCGGTTATGCGTGAAACTAGTAGCAGCTTCCTGGTCGGACGTCCATTTTTTGTGCCTTGCACCGATAAGAAAATCTTTTAGAAAATATTAAGTTTTAGAAAATTTTGAATTTCCGGGGGCTTGAGCCCAACAATCCAGAAATTCCACTACAAAGCTCCGGAAAGCTGTGTCTGGAAAGGGGAGAGCTGGCGGAACGTACTAGAATACAGGCCAAAGGGGTTGTTTTAACCCCAAACAAGTCAAGAAAGAAAGAAAAGATCTTTTCTTTTAGAGTCACAGCACATTACGCCTTAATATTATTACATTTAAATATGTATATCGTGGCCTACTAAATCTTATTCAAATAAATGATTTTTTGACGCCATATAAAAAGCAAATGTCACATCGTGACACATGGTTCGAAAAATAATTTTAAGGCAAATCTTATAGGCTAGAAAGAATTGTAATGTAAAAAAAATAGTTACTTCTTGTTAAACCGGAGGTCGCAAAAATAAATTATGAAAGAGGGCAACTATCCACTATAGAAACGCTCGCAATGTGCAAAAATATTTTTGGATATAAGATATTAATCAGCTGTTATATGTATGATCACCCGGTATATTGGCTATGCACTGTAAATTTCCTAAACCCGTTAGGTATATATATATATATATATATATATATATATATATATATATATATATATATATATATATATATATATATATATAATATATATATAAATATATATATATATATATATATATATATATATATTTTATATATATATATATATATATATATATAATTATTATATATATATATATATATATATATATATATTATATATATTATATATAATATATTATATTATATATATATATAATAATATATATATAAAATTATACATATACCTTTTTCTATTTTTTTATAAAATTTAAACAATTTATATTGCGGCAGTTAATGTACAATGAGAATATTCTAAATACTACCCTAAACCCCAACGATACAGAAAAGCAAAACAAAATTATAGGCATGCGATAGCCACATTAGGTTAGATTTCGTTTTAATAGAAAAATAAAAGTTAACACGCTAAAGTTTTTATTGCCTTTTTGAATTTGTTTTTTTTGTAGTTGTTTTAATATTTATTTCTTATTTAATTTTTAAGTGTAAAAGCAAACATATATTTACCTGAATTTATTGCAGATATCGCTAAGCAGAATAGGAAGCAAATCCTTAAAGCCATGATCCAAAAGGTAGAAGCAGACAATCCAAAAAGCAATCACAAGTAAAATACCATCACATAAAAATAATCACAAATCACACATTTTAAAAAACATAGTTAGTGTTTTATTTTACACTTTTTGGTATAATTAACCTTTAATATAATTTAATTAAACATAACGTTCGTAAGCACTCTAGGATAGATTGATACGGAAAAGTCAGAAATTACGTTCCGGTTTCAAACAAGCGCGGTCAGATGGCAAGTTCCGGGTACATCCTGCACTTACCAAACTGTTATGCTCTTGAGCTAAAATCCTGCAAACTGAGTGGCACGCCATCACCGCGCGGCGTCTGCAATACGAAGCAACCCCCCAGACAGGCGCACACCTTTGAATCCATATATACATATAGAGCCCTGTGTTCAGAGCTCCTGTGACCGCGAATTTGTTGTGAGTTTTAGTTTTACCTAGTTAATAAGATAACGGCAAGAAAATTTGGTGACCCGATGTAAAAAAGCAAATTAAATATACATTGGCAATTAATGTTCTTTTTTCATTTATTTTTATGCTTTTAATTACCCAATATTATTTTTATTGTAAATTTACATATGTTAAAAATTATTATATCCAAATTTTAAAATTATACATTTTCAACTCGGTTTAGTGTACAACTTAAAAAAATCATTTTATGACCCATACACTACCTGTAGTAATAAAATATAGTTAAATTTAATTTTACCAGCAATATATTTTACCATATATTCTTTTAATAAAAAAAGTCCATTATATTCCTATAAATTTTCCTTTTACTGTCTTTTATATTACGACTGATCTTGGCTCTCCAAATTTTTTTCTAATTGACTTATATGAGTTGTAGACTGTCACTTATTTAGCTTTTACTAAATCAAGGCTGGGGTTTAGAACTGTTTCCAACTCTTTTTTTAATTCACATTATCGACCTTTTCTTTTCCTCAATATCCAATTTATAGTTCTATACGATTGTATCCTTCATTCTAATATTCATATTCACATACCAATTTTTTAAGCCTGATTTTAAAAGCAAGTCCAAAATAATGCAGATATCTATTTACAAGGCCTTTAAATAATCTTTAATCATCATATAAGATTTTGTCTAATTTAATACCCAAAAAACATAATTATGTTTGCTGCCGCAAAAAGACTTTACCAATAAAAATCCTTTACTTTTGAGGGGCCAAATTCTGTAAAATAAAAGATTATTTAACCTTTAGGATGTTACCTTTGAAAAAGATCCTAACTGGCACTAGCATAATACATAATAATAGCCACAGTAGCTCGGAGAAACGTTTGTTTAGACAATGTTATGGTTTCAATAACACTAAATTCTTGGACTTCCATTAATTTTTTTTGTTATTTGTTACACTTGTGTGTGAGAGTAACAAATAACAAATAAAGATAATGAAAGTCCAAAATTTTAGTGTTATTGAAGCTCGGAGAAAGTTTTTACAGGTTCTCTAATATAAGTCACCTCCACTACATTTTATTGATACAATCCGGTAGATAAATTCATCTGTATTACTACTAAAAGCTAACTCTTTCTCTTTCATAAGTTAATGATGTTTAAAGCTAGGACATGCGGTACTTAAAAAGATACCGTTAGAGACCCGATGTCGTATAAGTCCGATCCGCCGCAAGGCCTATGTCGAAATCCAAGTTATACGCACTCTAGGGTGTAAAACTTGATCTAAGAATTTTTGCATTGAAATGAAAAGATGTTCTTGGTTTTAGAAATAGCGCATATACACATAATAAATTTTACACGCTCGCACAACGCTTGAGCTACTCCAAACCTTATCTGATCTAGCGCTCAGATAAAGTTTGGAGTAGCTCAAGAGCGTTTTGTACGAATTGACATATTAATTGCCCTTTTTCATTGTTAAACTTCTCAGAGCACACCAAACTCTGGGTGCGGACAAATTTTTGTCAGTGGAAAGCTACTTAATATATATAGATTATCTATCGCAACCTTCGAGCATATACTACTAGAGGCAACCTTGCAACTTATCGTGCAAACACTTTACGTAAGAGAGAAAAAAATATGAGTGCAACATTTTTCCCTCGCTTTACGTGCTGAGTGGAGGGCGACTGGGGCATTTCCTATTCTCCGCAGACTAATCAGCACGAAAACCAGAAGAAAAAAGTTGTATTTTCATGCGTTTTTTTTTCTTACGCACACTGTGTGACTTAATCGGACATATGGTTTAGCAAAATTATAATATTTAGTAATACAAGCTGAAAACAATAGGACAGTTAGCGCCTAAATCATTAAATAAAAATAATTTGCATGCTTTTTCGATGCAAAAGAGAGATTACACTTACTTAAAGCTTACGCAAGAGCATAAAGAATGTATAAAATTTAATAATTTAGGCCCTAATTATCCTATTGTTTCAGCTCGCATTACCAAATATTATAATTTTGCCAAGCCACATGTCCGATCAAGTCTCAAAGTGTGCGTAACTTATCTTTCTTGGTTTTCGTGTTAATTAGTCGGCGGAGAATAGTATATGCCCACTCAGCACGTAGAGCGAGGGAAAAATGTTGCACATTTATTATTTTTCTCTCACTTGGAGTGTTCGCACGACCAAGTTGCAAGGCTGCCTCTAGTAGTGTATGCTCGAAGGTTGCGATAAATACTCCAAGTAGCTTTCTACTGACAAAAATTTGTCCGTCAGTTTAACAATGAAAAAGGGCAATTAATACAAATATTATGTGAAATCGTAAAAAACGCTCTTGAGCTATTGCAAACCTAATCTCATCTAGCGTGCGTGTAAAAATTATTATATTTATATGCGCTGTTTTTAAAACCAAAAACGTATTTTCATTGCGAAGCAAAAGTTCTTAGATCAAGTTTTACAACCTAGAGTGCGTTTAACTTGGCTTTCGACAAAGGCCTTGTGACGAATCGGACCTTTACCATATCAGGTCTTTAACGGTTTTTCTTTCAGTACCGCAAGTTATAGCTTTAAACAGTATCAGCTTATGAAATAAGTAAGAATAAGTAAGTTTTAGTAGCTGGTAATACCTACTTATGACATAAAATTGTTTAAGTTATTTAATTATTGTGTTTTAAAGAGAATAAATGAATATTAAAGAGCAGTAGGTAGTAAAATTCTTGTAAATAAATTGTTTTAATAATATTTATTAAATTAAAACATTAATGTTTTAGGAAAATAAAGCAAATACTTTGTTTACTCTGGATGAGGAATATATTATATTCAAGAACCTGTTAAAAACCGAAAGTTCTGCGGTATTGGTCACTTGAGCTATCATCTATCATATTGCTTGTTTTCGAAGAAAATATATAACATGACTTTGGTGGAGTGCCGAACCTATTCAGAAGGAATCTATTCCTTAAATTTCGAATTTAAGACAAATCGGCTTATAAATTCCAAAATCTGCTAATTTAAATACACCATTTTAAATTTTTAAATTTTGACCCAGCACCCTCAAAAACTCTTGTATCCTGAGTCTAAGGTAAAAGGGTTTATAAATGTTAAAATCCAACATTTTAAATTTCTAAAGCTTTACCTAAGATTCCTAATTACATTGATTGTCGAAGATAAAGGTGAAGAATTTTAAAACATCTGCTTATTAAAATCATTAAAAATAAGGAAACACACCTAACATCTATTTTTTAACCAAAATATGTCATTTTTCAGGTCCAGAGAAACAACATTTAAGTGAAACATTTCTTTTTCGTAAGAGAGTGTGATATCCAAAAATCGGCATAAGTTTTTTTTGTATTTATCTTGAAGGTTCGGGTTGCTTAATCTTCATAATTTTTTAATATGTTATCTTTAAAATATTCCTAAGGGACTTTTAAATGGGACATTTTATTATTTCTATTCTGGGTGTCTTACAAAAATGAGTTTATAATTTAAATACATTTTTACATGCCGCGAGCAGAGAAATTATTAAACGGTTCTTGTGAAACTTCCTGTTAAATTACAATAAGATGTCCATTTCTAAGATGCTTGAGGTTTAAAAATCACATTTAAAAACCTTATGAAGATCTAGCATCGTTAGTTTTGGAACACAATTCGAAATAATGTGTCATTTAAGGATGGTTCAATGTTGATCTCAGAAATAACATATTTAAATGTAGAGACTATTTATTAAAAACTAATTTGGCTAAAGGTTACAGCACTTCAAAAATAAAAAAAATATATATTTCGTGGTTCGGGCTCCGTGCTAAAAGCTTTGAAGCTTGATTCGTATTTCGTAGTTACCATTTGTAAGTATAAAAACTAAAAATGATCCGAATTCGTGATCCGATAAATAGGAATTGATTCCCTGGATTCGATTCCTGTTTTCTTTAAACAAGAAATCGTGATTCGTATTGGTGATTTGATTCCTTTACGAGGATCTGAATCTGTAAATCAATTCCTTTTTTAAGGGATCCATCCCAGCTCTGATGTTATATTTCCTTGATCCCAATTTAAATTATTTTTTAAGATTCTGCGGCGAAAAAATAAAGCAAAAGTCTATTTCACTGTTTTTTTAATATAAGTTTAATCCTCGTTGGATGAACTTGTAGAAAATTTTTCTTCTATAATTTGGGATGCTTTTAAAGGTATTATTAAAAGCAAAACAAAATGTGTTATATACATAAGTTTCAGGATGTTTTATAAAGATTTTAAATATGACATTTAGAAAAACAGCTAACAATCGAAAATTAGAACAATCGGAAATAATACATTTTATTAAAAATATGAAATCTTAACGTTTTCCCCTTTTTAGAAATATATAACATGTCTATGTTTGGATAAGCAGTTCTGTAACAATTTAAACTCTGTGTTCACACGTCGTCGTGGTTGGGCCCAGTAGGATCTTTTGGAACAACGCTAGAGTTGCTGGTTATCGGCAACTCTTTTGGCTAGCGTATGGAACGGGATCCGAAGCTAAGATGAACACAAGGCTTAACTCAAGGTGTTAGCATACCGTGCTGATGAGTGAATGACATCCTGTGCCTTAAACAGGTGTCTCCAACGGTGCCTCTGAGATACGGGGCGACCTCTTAGAGTATCTAGCCTTACTGCGGTAATGCGGGGCTCTGCCGTGGTGGACTATTACTTCCTTAGCTCCAAATAGAAAGCGGACATAACCGCTTTCATAGGAAAAAAGTGACAAAGGTGCGCTGACCAAAACGGATAAATCCGTTTCGAGAGGTGCCACTCAAAGTCACAAGCAGACAAAGGTGCGCGAAACCGGGGAATCCGTTTCGAAAGTGCCCCTGAAGTCACTGGCGCCTGTTTCACGGGAAAGGGCTAATCCATCCCGAACAAACAGGTGCTTAGGAAGGGTTCCCTGAATCCAAATAGAAGGCGGACAGAACCACCTTCATAGGAAAAAGAGTTGCCTGGCTTTAAACAGAAAGTGGATAGGACCATTTTCATAGGGTAAGGCCTCAGAAAGAACATCTGGTTCCTGTAACAAGGACCTGGTAGCTACCCACGTCACTAGACCAGGAGAGGGGGGCATGACCGATCTAATCGTCTGCTCGTCATACTCTCCAGGAGACAGGGACACCAGAACACATCAGAACACATTGTACTCGTGTTCGGTAGCAACGCAAGTAAGAGGAGATGTAAGAACTATTTTCAATCTGGTATCGTATGTATTAGAAATCTGATCCTATTGGGAGAAATATAAAAAGGTGTGAGCCACAATAGACCTAGCGGTCGCAGTGGAGGGCGTAAAAAGTCCACTTACTTTAAACCTACCTACCTACCTCTGTAACAATTCGACTATAAATTTTCCTTTTATATGCAATGAAGCACCCGTCTTTAGGTCTAGTAAGCCGCGAAAGCCAAACAGTACTTCTATATTAGTGGGTCCCGCTTGGTCAATGATGATGACAGATAACAAACAAATAAATTAATATAATACAACACAAGTGCATACACGGTATATTACTAGTGTAAGGTAATATTTTTTCTTTAAGTACAAAATGCTTTTTACCGAGGAAGAGAAACTTTGAGTAGTTGCATTATATTAAGTAATACTTCAGTCGTTAGAGGCAAAAATAGCCCTCTACCTCTAATCGAGCCCAAAGTTAATGAAATTAGGTACAGATGTAGTATTTGGTACCCGAAAACCGAAAATACCAAAATCCTTGCTCAGTGGTGTTGGAAAGGGGGTAAAAACCAACCTTAAACATGGAAAAATGTGTAATATCCTTTAAACGCCACAATACCGGAGAAAAAGTCCTAATCCCTCTTGCAATGGATTTTTTAAGTGCGATAAAAAAACAGCATGATAAACCCCCCTGAGTTGTGACCGAGCTCGTATTTAGGGAGGGGGCAGGGGGCGCTAATACGTACGGCTCTGCTTGTATTTTATAGATTGTTAAGTTGGAATTCTGTACTTTTTATGCGTTTTTTTGGTAGCCAATCTCGATTTTTGAGATAATACGACCTAGGAAGTTATTGTCAATCGTTATTAACAATTTTATGTTGCAAAATGGTCCGTTTTGAGCTCAAAACTAGCCCGATATCAATAAGCAAAACGTAACTTGTAATTACGATCTTCCGGCTCTTAGCTCAATGTAATAAAGGTATATACTGTAGGTTTTCGCAGTCGCTAAACAAAATTTTTGGGAAAGGTTGGTCTAAAAAGTTAACAGTCAATCATTAATAATGGCTGACTTAAAACAGCTACGGGGAAAGTATTGTTCGCAAAAGATATAGCTGTGAATGTAAATAAAATCGGGTAATGGTGGAGAAGATATGGGAACTAGTAGGAAAAATAGGATGAATAATTTTAATAAAACTAGATTTTCTAAGCATCGTTATTCATGGCACGAAATTTAAAAGTACTAATAAATTAGTCATTTCGCAAAAATTCAAAAATGTATTTTAGGAACTATCATCGCAAGAAATACTTTCTCAGAACCAGCAAAGTTCCACACTGCCACACAACTTTTGCACTAACAAGCTAGCAATATTTTTCACAAATCTCTGTAAAGTATTGGCAGCGAATTGGCAGGTAAACACTGTGAGAACTGACTTTTACACTAGCTTGCCTGTTAACACCCCGAGCAAGCCGACTATGCCAAAATGACACATTGTTTTCCCTACCCTGTGTATATTAAAATGGTTCCTATTTTTTCTATTTTCTGTTCACTGTTGGCAGGTATATAAATAAACACTTCCACAAGAAATTACCTTGTAAACATACCGAGCATGCCGCCTGTGCAAAGACAAAGCGTTGTTTTGCCTGCTTTGCACACAATCCAACATGGCCGCCAGTGTCCACAGAAGATGCGAACTCTTTCCGTAAGATTTACCCCATATTCTAAGTTGAAATAGCCATTCCAGGAGCATTCCCTGGGAAATTTAAGTATATGTATTGTGAAACTGGGGCCTTGCTCTTTCGGAAAAGTTTAAGAGGAAACCTTCGAGACCACTCCAGCCGATATCCTGTGTCATTTTTCAAGATGATACGATTTTTTATAATTCTTGTTCTACCTTGAATTATTTGAATTTCTTGAGTGTATTGAAGATATATTTTCTTTAGGATCCCACCCTCCCCTTTAAAATGATACTCTTAACATGTTGCTTATAATGCGAACAATAATCTAAATCTAATTTGTAAATTAACAGGATGAGACGGTCAAAATAGTTCACAAGTTGCAAAGCTCATAACACAAAGAGGAAGTAGGTCCTATCCTGACAAATACTAGAAATAATAAACACATAACTTTAAAAATATATCTGACCCTGAGGTTGCTAAAATTTTCAAGCTACAAGCATATAAGATTAAAATAAAGGTTAATAAAGATTAATTGGCCATGTTTTACTATTGCCATAACATTATTTATTTATGTGAACAAATTTGCCAGTCTAACTATGCAAGAAATGAAGGTTCAGACTTGTTTATTCATTTGGTGTATTACTCCCTAAGAAATTATTTTACATTATAGCAAAAATTCAATTAAAGCACGAAAACTGTCGGAAAATTTTGGAATAATCAATTTCGCGCGCTTTCGCGAGTCTTTAGGGATGAAAATTTCTCAAACTTAGAACATAAATATCTTAGATGCGTAAATAGTCATTTCTAGCGTAAAATTTTCCGTTCTTTTAATTAGCAGCATTATTTTTAAGAAAAAACTATCCCTTTATGAATAAAAATGAGTTTAAAAATTGAGATGGTAGTTTCACCCCCTTTTTGAAACTTCTCAGCAAGGATTCGTTAGTTTTTCAATTTTTTGCCTTAAAGTCTACTAGTATGCCAAATTTCATCAACTTTGGTGGCGGTTAGAGGAAAAAACCTCTAACGACAAGACTATTTGTACAATTTCAAAACCTGTCTGTAAATATATCGCCTTTTAAAAGAAAAATGTTAGATGTGTATAATCAAAAAAACACAATTTAAGTAATGTGTTTAAATGTAATTTTTAATTTTAAATTAAAGATTAATCAACAACAATAATAGCACTATAAATTGTGTTTATTGAGTATTCCGTTTCCTCTTAGACTAGACGCATCTGTTTAATTACCGAATTTTAGGGATATTTATGGATAAGTCGAAAACACTACTAACAATATTTTTTTTGTTACGTGTTATTACGCGTTGTTTTCGCATAAAAATACCCGACGTGGTCTTACTTAAACAAAACCTTCTTGACAATATTTTAGTAATCCCAATAACTTTTACAAGTTTAGGGAAAACGTGTCTACAACGGTCAGATGAACACCTTAAGTTTAAAAATATTATTATACTTATACAACTTGCAATTGTCTTTACTGTAACATTTTTTTAACTAATTAAGTATTTAAACTGTAGGTTTATAGAGCTTTGAAAACTTATTTACCTTTAGCCAATTTTCGTGACGCTGCTGCTTAAAAAAGAAATCAACTTACTTATTTAAAGAAACATTTTTTCTTTCGCCCATGAACCTTTACCAATAGACGATAACATGTCAGTTTTATTACAGTAGATCAATAAAAGCAGGATATAGTTTTTCCAGGCTTTTTTAGTGTCTGCAAACGTAAATGTGACCTTGTTAAAACAAATAAAATTTTTGGTACCCCAATCCAGTGATAACTGAAGATTCTGAGAAAGAGCTATTGACTGCAGACAAAGAAAAAACTTAACAAATTAGCCGTAGCTGAGCACAAAAAATTAATATTATCAAATCATCACATAAGGTATACAAATACATGTTTGCGTCTACTTTACCACTGTCACCTCATTCGTAAGTTAAAAATATATGATAAAGGTATAAAAAACATAAAAAAAACCCTGAGGAAGGAAACAAGTTCCGAAATAAATCGAATATTATTATAAAAAAGTAAAAGAACCTCAAAGGTAAGGGAAGCTCAGCCGTTGAGACGGTCAGATCAGAAAATAACGATTACAGAGCGTCGAACCATATACTAACAAACGCAAATTTTGAATTAAAGCAAAGTTAAACCTAACCTTTAATTAAAAAACTATTTTATTATTTTTTATTTATTTTAGTAAACAGTGTCACAATAATTTACATTCAGGTAAACTTAAGGTATAAAATATAAAATTGTTTTTTTTTTCAAGTCAACTAACACATTTACGTTTGTTGACGTTTGCAAACTTCAACAAATAATAAGCAAATACGCAAAAGTTAGGTAGAAACCTACTTTTTGGCGTAATTTGACGTAATTTAAAGTAACGTCAAAATAAAAACAAACCAATTAGATTTTAGAATTTTGGACGGTAACGCTGCACTTTTATGCTCATCAGGAGACACCTTAATACAAAAAATAGTATCCTGATTTATCAATTTTTTGAGCTCGTCTCCAGGATGAAGTCGGTTCATATTTTTTATAAATATTATCATATTTTTTAAAATCTTTACTAAAAAGGTTTAATTTATTATGAGACCCGACGCGTTTTGGTTAAACAACCATTATCAAGGATCTGAGAAAATGTAAATGTATAAAACTTATAAATAAATGGAAAAATAAAACCAAACTTACATCACTTTGGCACATAGTAGACTGCGTCAAAACACAAAAAACATATATTTTACAAAGGTTCTAAACACTAAAAACTAACAATAACCAAAACAGTAAATTATAAACATTTGGTTCCCAATCAGTCAATTTCGGACAAATAAAATATCCTATAAAAATACAGTTGTGTGGTTTAATACCTTAATATATTTTTCATATATTAAAATGCTTTAATAGGAATTCCATACTATAAAAAAATTACTTAAACAACCAACTATATCTGCTGCCTCTAGATATTGTCACATTTACATCATTTACCAAATTGCAAAAAATAACGGTTACTCCAAAATGTTAATAAACAAACTAATTATTAAAAAGTTTACCAAAGTTAGAAGGGAATAATCAACAGTAGGAATAAGTCAATTCTACCTTGGCAACCTCCTAGATACATTAAATTCACTTATTTAAATAGTATTTCACTTAAAATCGGTAATGTATTGAGAGATATTTTGGAAAATGTAGGCATAGTTTATAGTTCTGCAATAAACTTGAAATATATGTTATCACACACCAAAGATCAAGTTAAAACCATTCAAAAAAGTAGAGTCTACAGACTAAGCTGTAAGAACTGTAACTCACAATTGTGGGAAAAACAGGGAGAACTTTTAAAACAAGAATACAAGAACATCAAGATTCACAAAAATCACGTAACGATAACAGATCAGCCTTTGAAGTCTACTTAAAAAAATCAAATCATAATTTTAATATTAAAGATGACTTTTAAATGCTACATTATAATAATATTTTAAATAGCAAAAAATTAGATGCTCTAGAAAACATAGAAGTAGCAAAGTAAGCAATATCTAGAGACGTTACTAGCTTAAATGAACCCATTGGTAGAAAATAACTGGAGGTAGCACCAGTAGTTAGATTGTTTAAGTCATTTTTTATGGTATGAAATTCCTATTAAAGAATTTTCATATAAAAAAAAATATCAATTTATCAAACAAGACGAGTATATTTTATAGGATATTTTATTTGTCCATTTTACGAAAATGTAGGAATTGACTAATTGGGAACTAAATGTTTATAATTTTTGGTTATTGTTAGTTTTTAGTGTTGTGAACCTTTGTAAAATATATGTTTTTTGTGTTTTGGCGCAGTTAACCATGTGCCAAAGTAATGTAAGTTTGGTTTTATTTTCATTTTATAAGTTTTTTACATTTATATTTTTTCAGATATAAAACTGACCCTCGATAATGGTTGTTTAATTGAAACGCTTTGGGTCCCATAGTAAATTAAACCTTTTTAGAAAAAGTCTTTTATTAATAACAAATGTAAATCCTGTTTTATTGCTCTTATTCTAATCTCGTAATACTTCAGTAAAGTAATTTTTAGAGCCACAAACCCTTTTTTATTATTTTTTATTTGTGAGTAAATATTTAAAACGGGTAATATATCTATGCAATCTAAAAATATATTTTTGCATAACCGTTCCAAAGCAAACTGGGAGATAAATTCGTTTTGATTTCTTGTTTTAACATTTTTTTTTAAAGAGTGATGTAAAAAACTAATTGCTTTCAGTTGAAAATTAAAAGAAAAATGTATCGTTGATCCAAGATGTTTAGTTGTTTATAAAATATTTTTTTTTATATTCAATAAGTTAAGGATTATTACAATCAAGCGTTGTCATTTCGTATCTGTGACAACAAAATATTTTCTTAATAACTTGAGCGTAACTTGTTTGCCATCCACTTTTCGATTTTTTTGGAGCAGGATATTTATTTACTAATTAATAATAAAAAGATTATCTTATTTAATTTTGCTTATGTCTAAAGGCTTTTAACAGGAGATTTATTAGGATTAGTGCCCAAATGCCACTGGCCCGGAGTACAATAATTAGAATAATGACAAATGGTTTAATGTATTAAACTTCATTTTGTTAAAGTTTTAGTGCAAATAAATAGTTCTGAGTCATTCTTGGGATATACATACATATTATGCGCAGTCTACATTCTTATTCATATTACCTGAGCTTCCCGTATTTTAAATTTTTATATAAAGCAACCATAAGGTTAGTTCCAAGTAGCTTCAAAGACATAGAGGGCTACATAATATCTATGACTGGGAATATCTTTATTGTATTAACACGTCCGCGGACAAAACGGAATATGCTGTCTTGTATATGGGGACCAGACAGCATATGCCGACCAGCGCATTTAACAAAACGGCGTTTGGTGTCGGGTTTATTTGGTAATTTCGTAGTATTATGCCCATTATCCCAGAAAAAAATATTTCAAAGAATATCCCAGCAAGGGTTTAGTTTGTAAGAAAATTTGTTTCGTGACCCGTGGAAATATTGTAGGTATTTTTAAATACAGATCTTGAATCATATTTTTTTACAGGATTAAGTTAGATGTTGCAAACTAATTGCAGAGTATCCCATTCAATAACCTATTTATCAAACAAATGTGACATGCTTCAAGATAAAAAAAGGAGAGCATATATGGAGAAGAGATCCACAGAATCATATCTCTTAAACGGCAGTGGGCAGGACACCTGGCAAGAAGAACAGATAATAGATGGACCACCAAAAGAATTGGAAATGGTTGAATAAAGCTGCGAATGATAATGATGATGATGATAGGGTAGATCAGAAAAAGTGTATGTCTTCTCTTTTGAACGCTTTTAATAATAAGGAGCAAATTGGATATCAAGTTTCGTTAAAATGTGGAAAAATAATTCTGGGGACTTGATAAAAATTTGCAAGATGGAACAAATTTAATTAAGACAGGGCTATTACATGAAGGTAAGGGAGCTAGGACCAAATGAGAGATACCTAATATAAATCAAGGACAGCCAATGCATTTTCCTTACAATATTCCAGATTTAAAAAATCCAAAGAAAACCTACCACCTCAGATGCAAACATTGTGCTTCCCAATAGATTCGTTAAGAAACGAAATATTTGTGTAAAACATGTCTTGACAAGCGTGCAGTCTGCGTGGTACCTTGCTTTGAGGAATACCGTGTCGGAAAATAAAGTGAATTTGTTTGTCGATGATAATGAAGCACTTTCTTTTCTTGCTTTTAGCAATTACAAGGGACGGAAAGTTAAAGAAGTAACTAATAAACTAACGCAAGTACATTAGCATTTTAACGAAGTTATTAACGAATACAAAGGTCATCTTAGGTCTTTTTTATTCACTGCTGTGGTTGAAATACTGGCGGTATTTTAAGAAATACGGTAATTCAGATAATTAAAACCCGCCCAGTATGATAAAATCTTGTTACTATAGGATGCTTACATATTTTACACCACTCTTATGGAGGATTATGTTGGCAAACAACAAAATGGGTCATTATTTAAAGTCGACAATTATCCCATAAGTTAAACATAAACAAAGCACCTTTTTTTGTTATTTTTTCACACATTTTCTACTTTACAGTAAGTTATTAGGGTCGATTTTTATTTTAAAACCTAAGAATTGATGTTTAGGAATGTGTGTAAAGTTAAATATTACTATTATTCATAAATTTTTAACACAAAGAAATGTGCTTAATAATTTATATGGATTTGCAAAACAAATACGTTTCGACGCAGGTATTGTAGCCATCAAAGGAGTAAAGTTTCTAAGGAGAATATTTAAACACCTTGGGATTTTTTAACAAGTGTTAATTTTTTTAATAAAACATAATTATTACAGAAATCATGCATTTTCATTACGACGGTATACCCGGTCATTGCAGCAGTGCACCCTTAAAGTTTTGTTTTGGGACAAGACGAAAATTGCCGCTTCAATTTTTCAAAAAAAGAAATATTACTGTCTTCTAACTCTAAAAAACATATAGCTACTTATAAAATGCTTCTACCTTGTCTGAAATTTTGCAAAATTTAGTGTGTTTTTAAAAGTCTATCAATTTTGATACTGTCTGCGAACGTGTTAATATGGTGGAGTTCCTTTTACTGTTATGCTAAAATACAAAAATTTTCTTTAAAACTGGTAATTGTGTATTTTCTGTCGAGTTTTAAACAGATTTGACACGGTCTAAAGATTTAACAACAAAAAGAAAATCACAATGCAAACAGTATATTAGAATTATTCCTTTCTACCTTTGTTACAAACCCTACTGCAATGATTCTACACATACTTGAAAAAACAAGTAAAGCAAAAATAACTTAAAAGTTAGGTTTTCTGTATTGGGGGGAATTTATTTATCAAAAATTATTTTGAGGGTTTTATGCAAGTGTTTTCATAAATTTTGTGTTAACACAATTGTACAGGTTGTCCGAATTTCGACGTAAGAGAGATTTGCAGTTTGAAACAAAAGATGACACTAAAAGATATTTCATGGCTCTCTTACTTTTTGACATACAGAGCGATTTTTTTTTATTTTTGGACTTTCTCGTATTTCAGTTAATTTGTTACTTACATCAAAGGTAGAAAGAATAGTGACACTTCGCGAAAACCACAAGTCCCTATCTCTAATTATAACCAAGCTATCCTGCAATGACAACGAAATCCGGAAACCCTTTACAATACACTAATAAATATATTATTTAATTAATTATAATATTTTAGAGAAATATATTCAAATGTAAAAAACAGTGAAAAATTTAAAGCAATAGTTGGTCTCTTATACTTATCTGCCGCAAAAAATGCAATAGACTTTTTCGAAAAAAACATTTGGTGCCGTTGCTCCTTAGAACTATTTTGTTCGTCGATGATAATGCAGCACTTTCTTTTCTTGCTTTTAGCGATTACGAAGGACGGAAAGTTAAAGAAGTAACTAATAAACTAACGCAAGTACATTAGTATTTTAACGAAGTTATGAACGAATACAAAGGTCATCTTAGGTCTTTTTTATTTACTGCTGTGGTTGAAATACTGGCGGTATTTTAAGAAATACGGTAATTCAGAGAATTTGATTTCTTTATTTTATTTAGAGTAAAAACGAAAATCCATACGCGTTCCATTATTCAATTGTAGATCATTTTGTGCAAATTTTCCCGCTTCAGGTTGAGACCGATTCTTAATCTTTCCTACATTTTTTTCAGGATTCATTAAGGCAACTACTTGACAGATATTTGAATGGTTTTTAGTAAAATTTTATAAATAAACCAAATATTGGTTTTGTGCATTTTAAGTTGCTAAAATGATGCATTTACAAGCGGTATTACTGAATTATTTTGTATACGTTTCGGCAAAGAATATTTGCATCGTTAATATCCATATAAATCAACAAAAAAAAAAAAAAGATAAAATTTTACAGAAAATATTTTAAATCTGGTGGTCTATTTTTTTTAAGAAGCAAATGGAAATGAATATTATTAGCTTCTACGAAAATCCAAGTTGTTTCAATGTTCCGACTTAGTTCCGCTTGGTCCGAGACCACGATGTACGAGTATGAAATTTTACTCACTCTGTTCCCATTCAAGATATACTATGACAAATATAAAGGTACTTAAAATATTTGAGAAAAAACTTTCTTGTTATAATAAATTAAATGTAATTTTTACATCTAAATAAAAGCAAAAGATTAAAAATATCACTTATATTGAAAAAGTAAATAGCAAAATAATAATACAGCTATTTAGGACTTTAAACTTGTTACCAAGACTTTTTGTACTAGCAAAAACTAAAAAGTTTACTTTTATATCTCTTATGTGTATTCCACAAACAACTATTTTATGTATATTCTACAAAAAAATAGCTGCTTTTACCCTGGTGAACTACCGATATTTGTTCACTTACTCCTATCATTGATCAAAAATCCTAATTTTTAGATAATATCGCAATCAAATATTAAATTATTTTTTTAAATAGCTAAAGCGTCCTTACTTACCTTAAAAAATTCTTAAAAATTCTTATGAGATGGCAATAATTTCATTTGGGCTACGTTCCTTTTGCATCAAAACTAAAACTTCAAATGCACCTGCTTAAATATCAATTTTTAAGTTGTTGTTAAATGGTTATATTTATGCATAAGGTTAAGGCATCACAATGGTGATAAACACAAATATGGCCTTGTTTTAATTTTGCAATTATTTAAAGCTCTTTTTAGACTTGTTATAAACATACATTTTATTTATACAAGAAAAGAAAAATATTTTTTACTTTTTAATGTTTTCTATTAATGTTTATTTTATTATTGTTATTGTTCTTTAGAGGAGATTAACGTTTTAAACTATGTGTTTTTGCCATTTTAGGATTAGGACAGCAGAACCACACTAACATTTTCTAATAACAGATCATTTGCTTAGCCTACTGACTTTGTTTTTTAACGAAAATCATAGTTAGTTCGCTCATCCACATTTTTTTAAAAACTATTTTTTAATTTGTCTATCCTTACCATAAATTTTACTTAAATAAAGTTTATAAATGGGCCAAGAAATTCCAAAAATGGTGGCGAGTAAAAACCAAAATTGTTGTTACTCATTAATTTAATTATAAGTATAGTTTTTTGGCCTTTTGTCTTTTTAATTATAAATAACATATATGCTAGTTATATAAAAAAAGCATTTTGTGACATATTATATAAACGGAAATAATTTCGGTTTACCAAGTTTATACGGTCGTTCTGCTAGCCTAAGCTTAAGCCAGATTTAAAAAGTAAAACCAAGAAAAACCGTTTAAAATAGGATATAATAAAATAATCCTACGAATACAAAGGGTATAATTAAAATGCAGAAGATTTAGTATTAACCTTTAAATTACAAAGTAAATATATTACAGCTTTTTGGATTAGTTACAGTCATAGTACTCGTACTAGCCAACTGTGTTAAAAAACATAATTTAAAAGCATAAAAGGTATTCCATACCAAATCGACCACTTTTGTACCCAACCCCTTTAGATATGGCTGAAAGTTTTTAGCCTTTTTCTATACTATGAAAGACATTACTCAGAATTCTTTTAAATTTTTTTACTCAACTTAAAAAAAGTTATGAATTTTTCAGAAATATGGCCTTTTTTCAAAAAGCCATAACTTTTTTAAAAAATGACCTTCTGGGACCGCACTATTTAAAAAATTTTGTTTTTGAATGTACTTAAAAAAAATAAAGGTAATCTTATATAGTTTTTTTAGTTTTTCGAGAAAAACCATCGATTATTCAAAGTTTGCATTTTTTATTTTTTTTTCTCATAAATAACTTAAATTTATTCTACAATTATCCCCATCATCCCCGAAATGGGACGATTTTTTTAATATATGTTTTTATTTAAAAAAAAACTTAATTTTTGAAAATAAAATTTAAAAAAATATAATTATTATTTATATAACAAAAGAAATGTATTTAAATGATTTTAAGGTATTATATTTATTATTAATAATCTAAATCTACGATTGTAATGACTGACATTGAATGTTTACTATATCAGTCATTAATCCTACGTAATAAAATTGTAGAATAAGATTATAAATAAAAAATATAATACCTTAAAATAATCTATTATATTTCTGTTGTTATATAAATAATATTTATTAATTTTTTTGTTAAAAAATATATTTTTTAATTAAATAAAAAAATAGCAAAAAAAATAAAATCGGCCCACTTCGGGAATAATGAACATTATTGTAGAATTGATTGAAGTTTTTATGAGAAAAAAAAAATTAAAAATGGCGAACCTCGAAAAATCGATGGTTTTTCTCGAAAAACTGAATTTTTTATATGATGACATTATTTTTTTTTGTATTTTATTCTAAAAAGTAGATTTAAAAACAAAAATTTTCTAGGTGGTGCGGTCCCAGAAGATCAATTTTTGAAAAAGTTATGGCTTTTGAAGAAAAAGGTAATTTTTTAAAAAATTCATAACTTTTTTTGGGTTGAGTAAAAAAATTTGAAAAAATCCTGAGAAACGTCTTTTAAAATATAGAAAAGAACGAAAAACTTTCAGCCAAATCTAAAGGAGTCGGGTTCAATAGTGGCATGGAATACCCCGTATATCTTTGCAGGTGGCCCAATAATTGTCATTAAAGCTATCATTTTAACTTTACCTGAGCCTTCTACAAAATTTAAAACATTTTTTTAACTCACACATATTAAATATAAACAAAAGTTTAAAATAAATCTACAAGCGTCTAATTATTTAAAAGTGATAATATTTAAAGTGCCCAGGGGTCCATGTCAGTGAGAAAAATACTGAAAGTCCATGAGACGTTAAGAGAACTCCACCACAGCTTTCCACCATAGAGGACGATAATTTAAGTAGGTCGTGAATTTAATTTTGGCTTTTATAAATAGAATATTTTACATACAATGGACAAATAGTACGTATGTACTTAAGTCGCACATTTTTTATACAAATAAATCTGTTGTATTAAATTATAAAATTAAGTATAAAGCAAATATTTATAAAACGATTAAAAATTTTAAAAAATGTTAATTATTAAGCAGTCAAATTTTCTGATATACATGTAAAACTGTTTAAAAATTGTTAGAAACCGACAGGTTTGCCCACGTACGGTTTGTTTTCTCTGTGTGTAAGTTTTTTTTTTCAAAACATATTTTTTGCAATTAAATGTAGAAAAGCTAACTAGATCTTTTTCTTTAAATATAAAAAATATCACAAAACTGGGTTGCATAGTTTAAACGAGAAAAAATAACAAACGGACAAAAATACTCTACGCTTAAACGTAAAAACGTAACAAAAAAAAGATATTTTTCTAATTATATTATTAGTGGCCCAAAGATAATTTTAAGAGCACTATTTTATTTTATTTACTACACAGGGTTGAATGCAAATTTTCAACAAACAGATGCTAAAATTCTGGTTTAATACCAAAC
This sequence comes from Listronotus oregonensis, assembly GCA_019359885.1. NCBI lineage: Eukaryota > Metazoa > Arthropoda > Insecta > Coleoptera > Curculionidae > Listronotus > Listronotus oregonensis. The sequence continues at coordinate 62,988 of JAHBCN010002445.1, read as the reverse complement.
AGAACAAAACGTTTTAAATTCGTCCGTTGGTATGAAGCGAAAAAAATAAATCACGCCACCACGTGCATGTATTCTGCGTTCCTATTGGCCGACTGAATAAGGAGTGCTTTGCAAAGATGGACGTGATGGATAAGACAAGTATAAAAATAATTTTCTTGTGCCAATACATAAGTTAGGGCGAGTTTTGGCAAATTTAAATTGGTTTACCGCATAGAGGGCTCTTAAAAGATACCATAGAGAACGCTATCTTATTTTTTGTCAAAGGTGGCTTTTGGAATGGAACCCCTTACTTAATTACATGATAATTGGGTATATTTTATTACATTTTGGAAATAGAAAAATAGTTGCTTTGTTATTGCAATATACTTTAGACTACTCGTACTTGCACTCACTTTATCAATTTACAAAGTTATAAATACGAATAAGAGAGATATAGAAATTTATTTGCGTCTGCAATTTAAAAAATATGTTTAAAAAATATTATCAAAACTATAAACTGGTAGTTAGGCACATACAATCAAAGTATATTGAGATTAAAGTAAATTAATGTTATTTTGTTACAGGAAGCAGTAGAAAAGTAAGTTTATTATTATCATTTTTTAAATTTTAATTTTGCATTTTCATAATTATAAATAAAGTTTATTATCCAAATTATGCAGAATTACACTTGCTTAGCCATTTTACCTCATTAATATTACATTTCATTTAATTAATATATAAAAAATAACGTGTGCCTTTATGATTTCTTTCCACTACAGTTAAAAGTTTAAAGCCTTCAAAGTAAGTACCATTATATCGGCTATTAAAAACACATTTAAGCGCAATGATCGATAATATACATTTTTGTTTAAGGTTAAATTATTTACCCAAATTTATTATTAGGTAAGCAGCAAGCAAAAATGTCTGCTATTTACATTATTCATTAAATAATTTCTAAAAATTGTTTGTTTCTTTTATTAAAGATTATTCGCAACCAATTTGTCATACAAATATACAATTTCTAAGAAATATTACATTATTACAATTTTGTAATGTGTGGGTATATTATAATATCTTATTTTGAAGATAAAGCCATAACCATTTAATTTTACATTATTAAAAACTGGGAATTTTGTATAAAAAAAATGAATGAAAATAAAAAAGAAACATCCTGTCAGTTTCTTAAAAAATGTTTTTCAATAAAAACTAATATCTTTCTGAAATATCTATATTAAAAAAATATTTCAATAAAAAAGCAATATACCAGACCTTTATTAGGATATATGTACATGGTGTCCCACAAGTAATGGGACATAGAGCAACAGCAGATTCCTTAGGTCGAAATAATAATATTAACGTAAACTTGCTTTATCACAAAGTTGATAATAACTAAGATACAGGGTAACAAACTTTTAATTATGTTTTCGTTTTTTCGTAATAATTTCTTTACTAATAGACATAGCGGTACAAGATTGAGTATTTAGGGGTTCTTTGAGGGGAGAAATTCGAGGACGCCAGCTTCTGCCTACCCCACGTGTTTTAAATGGCATAACTTTTTTCGAGCTTGGTATATTTACCTTTTTTTTATAAAGGAAGTTACTATAATCCCCGCTGCGTTAAAAATGTATACTTCATTTAAGTCTCTAGGAGCAACTGTTTTTGAGATAAACGCACTTTAAAGAACCACGCAATTTTTCTGTCAAAAATGGGTTTCAAAATTTGCAAAGTAATAGTTTTTAAAACGCTGATTAAAAGTCTCCACGAGCACAAAAGCCAAAAACCCTTCTTTCCCCCCAAAATCAGCCTTACGTGGGGATTTAGAAACTTTTGAGGGTGATTTGGGGGGCTAGAGGATTTTCGGGTTTTGTGTCCGTGGAGAATTTTGATCAGCGTGTTAAAAACTATTACTTTGCAAAGTTTAAAACAATTGGCCGAAACCCATTTTCCATCGGAAAATTGGGATGTCTTTTAAAGCGCATTTATCTCAAAAACAGTTGCTCTTAGACACCTAAATCAAGTATACATTTTTGACGCAAAGGGAACTGTAGTAATTTCTTTTTTAATAAACAGGTCAATATAGAAATCTTTAAAAAAGTCATGCCATCTAAAACAATAGGCCGTAACTGGCGCCCTCTACTAGCAACATCAAAAGCATTGACGAATTTGAATTTCTCGCCTCAAAGAACCCAATTTTGTACCGCTATGTCATTTAGTTAAGTAATTATTTCAAAAAAACAGAAACAAAATTAAAAGTTTAACACTCTGTATCTTAGTTATTATCAACTTTGGGATAAGGCAAGTTTACGTTAATTGCATTATTTCGACCTAAGGAATCTGCAGTTGCTCTGTGTCCCATTACTTCTGGGACACCCTGTATATAAATTATAAATTCTTTAATATCAGGTTAACGATTAAGATAATAATTATTAGTAAGGTGTTTTTTTAACCAACTAGTAAGTAAACCAATTTTTGACTTTTTTATTAGCAGTGCATAATTTTATTAATATTAGTGGTAACGAAACAATGAAAAACTGATATATTACTCTTAATCATACAGAAATAGCAACAGATAAGTTATAAGCAAATTAAAGGTTTTTTTTGGGTAGGAATACTGACATTACATTTTAAACTTCCGAAAATGATATTTTACATTTTACCCCATTTTTAACTTCTTGTCAAAAAATGTAAGCGGGGATACAAAACTTGTATCTGATATCTTTTTTACTTAATTTTAAATAAATTGAAAGCGATAAACTTCGGGTCACTAGTCTATAATAAACGCATTTTATTAGGGTGGTTAATAGTTTCTCTGAATACTCAAAATGATATTAAGCACTTTATATTTAAATTTATTGCAATAGATAATTAGGTCACGGAAGTAAAACTCACTTTGGATAATGCTTTTAAGGAAATTGGCGATTATTCAGTACATTAAGTATTGTCACAAGCGCAAACAAACTTCGAAAGATAAAATAAAAAAGTACAATTTCTTTTTGGCTTTAATGAAAAACAAGATTTCAAGAGAAGTTAAATCGTAAATAGCTTTTATTTAGCATCAAATGTTAAATAGTAGAAAAAGAAATATTAAAAAAATTAACAGTTATTTCTTTTATTTCGCTTTTATTATAAGGTATAGTTACATTCATTTTAATTTTTTGTACTTAATAATAATAAGCTGGTTTTGTGGTATTAAATATTACATGAACTATTGTAATGCGATTCTATTTGTCAGTCCTTTTACATGTTTATAATTTTGATTTCCGTAAAACATTAAGTTTTTCTTTTGCCTTATGGGCAGTACATCTGTTCTTGGGTTTATACCAAAAATATTAAAATTCGTGTAATAAGTAGTTTTTTCCTTTTTTTTTTTTTTGAAGGAAAAAACTATTTACTAGATCTTTACTAAGTTTTTGATACATTTTTTCTTCCATTGTTAATTTTGTTTCTTATATACTTAAAATAATATGTTTTCGTTTCCTTTAAAAAATTCTTTGACTTGGAGGCAATCGGAAATAAAAATCTCAATAGATTTTTTTTTAAGTTTCACCCTACTTGTTTAGAGAAGTTGTATTGTCAAATAAAGACAAAACAGCAAAACCGATTATTGAAAACATGGTCCAGTAAATGAAGGGACAAAGCTAAAAATAAATCTGTACAGTTTTTCCTTGTGGCGTAATTCTTAGGTCTTCGGGGATGCTTTCGAGCGAAAAAAAACATTAACAGGTAGGAAAGGCTAAAAATGGCCCCTCGAGGCTCGAAAAATAAGTTTCCCGCTAATATCCACCAAAATATGCAAATTGAAGAATTTTTGTTAGAACAAAAAATAACGATCGCTTTGTAATCTACAAAAATGTTCCTTATAATTGTTTCTAAAAATCGATAGTTTTTAAGATAACGGGACCCAAAAGTCCCCTCATTTTAGATACCGCTCTACAGCTAGAATGCCGCTATCTTCATGAATTCACTTACAAGCGGGAGGACGAATTGTTCCATTACTCGGGCAATAATGTACATTTTTCAATCATTCAAAGTCCATCGGAATGAGAAAACCCGTACCTATCATTGCATATGAGTTTGGGTCCATTCTGATTTTTCTAGAATATAAAAAAAACGGTCAGTTTTTTTCACAGTATTTGAGAGTATCTCATTAATTGATTAATATTTTTTGAAAAAATGGTTTGTTATTAACATTTTTTTTATAATGAGACCTTAGCAAGTGTTCAATGATCCCAGAAAATGTCTTTTACCATCTTTCTTGCGTTTTGATAAAAAATTGATTTGCTTATCTGCATTTTTTAGTAAGAAACTACTACCACCACATTTAACCAGTGTGGAATGTTATGGATTTTTCGAAGGCCGTTTTTGCGAAAAATATTGGTGTTGCGAAAAAAATGGTAGGAGCCATTTTTGTAGATTTCGAGGTGATATTCATTTTTTGCCTAACAAAAATTCTCTTGTTCGCATATATTCGCGGTAAACTTATTTTTGGGACTTTGGAGGGCCATTTTTAGCGGGTGTCCACGTCGGAATGGTGATAAACTTTTTCTCGCTCGAAAGCATCCGCGAAGACCTAAAAATTGCGCCACAAATGAAAACTGGATAGATTTATTTACAGCTTTGGGTACTTTCAGGACTTCAGTTACTGGGCTAACAGTATTTTAAAAATATTTTTATAATTAACTTCTTTTTTATTTTAGAGATATTTAACAGGTTTTAACATAAAAAAAATGGGGACAATATCACACGAAAACTCTTTGCACATATAAGAAAAAATTATCTTTTTCCCGTTTGCTTCTAGATATTTTACTAAATTTTTGATTATTTTTATTTATTGTCGATTTTGTTTCTTTTTAAATGCTAAAAACAATATTTTAACGCAAGTTTATTAGGTGCATACTTTAATTTTTTTCCTTTAAGAAATCTATGGACTTGGATGGCATAGTGGCAATCAGAGACAAAAATATCTATATAAATGTTTAAAGAGGTTTTAACCTAATTGTTTAAAAAAGTTGTATTGTCACACAAAGTTAAGACAGCCAAAAGCAATTATTGAAAACAGTATTTTAAATATATTTTTTCAAGATTTACTTCCTTTTTATTTTAGAGATATTTAACAGCTTTTTACAATAAAAAATAGGGACAATATCACAAGAAGCTTATATAAGGAATAGATACTTATACAGCTTTGCCTATTTAGCATTTAAATTTAAATATTAAGAAAATATATTAAATTGTGTCCAGCAATGTTTCTAAGCAGGTAAAAATCCTTTTGGTGAAAAATCCTTATGTTTGTAAAATAATATAATACATGGTGACGCGGATCTAAACGTACATAAGTTACCATAGGATAAAGATCACCTTGGGAGTTCTAAATCACTCGCATTTAGTAGTCCTATCTATAACTTTTACGAGGATACAGAGTTTTTATAAGTTTAGCCTAAAATTTATGTTTGTAATATTTTTGTAAGCACTTAAATAAAAATATTTACCATGGGGATAAATATTTTGTATAATATGTGGGTTTAAAATGTCATACGCAAAAGTTTTAAAATTCAGACCTGTACTTGAAAAAAGATTTCAAAATTCAACACCCTGATATCAAATTTTTAAAAATATTACTTTCTACTTTAAAAGAGCATCATAAAAATATGATTCTTATGATATTATTTTAAAAGTTGCCGCACTTACCACGAAGTCATAAAATATAGGTGTTCTTTAGAAATTAATGAAAAATAAACACAATCTAGTATCCATAGCGCCTAAAAATAGTTCTTACCAGCAACAAAATAGAACAACTGTCATTGTTAAATAGTTTTGCACATTTAAAATTGCGCAAAACTAGTTCTGATTATTTTTTAATGCTCAATAACCGTATAAAATCAAAATTTCTGGTTTGGGAAATATTTGTTGCGCAAAACTAATTTTGCGTATTTTTTTCGGGTATTGCCCGAATTTGACTATTGAGCGTAACATATATAATTTATTGTAAATAAAAACTTGTGAATAGCTATTTTATTCTTAGTGTCTCATTTAGCAATAATCATTCTTCAGGACGTCCAAACCTTAATTTGCACCTATTGGTTTTCAGTTAATCTTTAGTCGATAGCGAAGTTTGTCGGCAACTACTTATATAGCAGAGGCGTACCGATTAACGTTTCCCCCAGCCTTTATCTTTATTATATTTAAGAGATGCAAAGGTTAAAGGCAGGTAATTATGCTAGCGTTTAATTTTTATCAATTAATTAGATCTACACCGGACCTAATGGTCTGATGAAGCGCAGTTCAAAAGAAATGGAATAAATAATTCCGGAAATTCTCATGTCTGGTCTCGAAAAAATACAGTCCCATCCACAACAAAAACTTTAATTAAACGTTTAGGCAGGCCTAATTAATAATATATTAATTGGCTGCGTTGTTCCAGAAATTGTTAAATAAAGACCACTATCTAAATTTTTTATAAAATGTTTTGCCAAACCTTCTTTGGGAAGAAAATGGTACTCTTAGAGGCATGTACTTTCAGCACGATGGAGCTCTTCTACATTTTGCAAAGACTGTTTCTGACTTTTAAAATAAGACCTATCCTAACAGATGGATAGAACGAGGGAAGCCCCATTCCTGGCCAGCGGGATCCTTAGATTTCAATCCATTAGTTTTTTTTTTGTGCCACATAAAAAATTTGGTATACGAAGAAGAAATCAATACACGTTAACAGCTGTTACAATGTATTATTACTTTATTTCAAAAAATAAAAAACAATCCAAATTTAATTAGAGACGTTGTTTCAAATTTAAATATCAGGGAAAGAAAGTGTAAAAGAAAAATATTTTATTGTTGTGTTTTTGCTGGACAGTATGCCTTATACCATATGATATTATCGTTTTGTTATTTAATTAAATATTGTTGAATTATGTGTAATTGATGTTGCTATAGGTATTAACATTTATTTATATGTTTTTTTCATTCAATCCATATATTTTTTTAACCATTACTACTGCTAATAAAACAATTTACCTAAATGTAGGATATTTCTTGTTGATTTGCAAAAGTCGTATTTTCTACAATTATTAATAAGTATGACAACTTTGAATACCTTGTCAATTATTTTAGGTTTTATGCTGCTTCTAAATACATTTTTTTTTATTTAATTTACAGGGTGTCAAATTTAAAAAGTTTTAAATTGGCCTATTATTTAAGTACGAACCTAGATTTTAGAATTTATGTATGTAATTTTAATTTGACAAAAAATACCTAATTTTTTTCTAGGCAATATGAATACTTTTGTTAGGCTATCAATTATTTTTTATCAGGTTTTGTTTATTTTCTATTGATTTCTAAAGAACACTTATTTTTAATGACTTCGTAATTAGTGCAGCAACCTTTAAAAATATGTCATAAATATAGCATTTTTATGCTCTTTCGAAGTAAAAACAAAATATTTAAAAACCTGATATACAGGGTGTTTTAATGTTAAATAAATTGAACACATTTTGTTTTAATCTGATCTGGATTTTAAAACTTTGCATATGAAATTTTAAGCCGACCTAATATACAAAATAATCTTAGCCATTGTAAATATTTTGCTTAAGTACTTACAGAAATATTACAAAAATAAATTTTAAGCAAAACCTCTAAAACACCCTGTACCTTTGTAAAGGTAAGGGATAGGACTAATGCAGGTTATTTACAACCTCCAAGATAGTCTCTGTCTTTTGGTATCGTATGTACATATAGATTGTATTACAAACGCAATAATTGTTTTGTTTTTGTATTAAGATAATTAAAAAAATCGGGTAATTAAATATGTATGTGGAATAACCTTAAAAACATTTTAACCTCTATCACGTGACTACTGTTATGTCGGCATACTTTAAAAATTGTGATATTAAATGTCACAAATTAAGTTAAGGTGTTAAAATATAAAAAAATATATAATACAGAACTGTCTAAAATTAAGTTTTAGGCTTTCTTACCAAATATCAATAAAAAATATAAATATTTATTAAATTATTACATTTGCGACGTTATATATTCATACATTATTTTTATTTGTTTTCGTCATAAGAAATAATTTCATTAGCACATATTATTTAATTTTAAAGGAAAACAAATAAACATTTATTTTTGGTAAAAATATAAATTATATAGACGTAATGCCATGTTTATTTTAATTGTCTGTATCTAAAAGCAAATATTATTAGGCACTGTGAATAGAATGGAAATTTAAAACCAAAATAATATAATTTTTGTTCAAAACACAGGGTTTAATATCTTATTGGCCAAAAAAACCTTAAAATAAAAGTAACTTTGTTTCCTAATTTTAATGTAAATCTATATCTTAAAATTTAAAATTATATAAAATTTTATTTTTAAGTTATTAAACCAGCGTATTCAAGATGTTGCTATTAAGTACTTGCTTTTAGATACATGACATTGAAACAAGTAAGGGATTACGTATACAGTATATATAATTTTTTTTTTTACCACGAATAAAAAATTGTTAAAATGTCTTAATTAAAATTATGTAATAGGTGCTTATGCAACAATAGCTAGTACCAAAAACAAAAACAATTTTTAAAATGTTTTTTATTTTTTGTTAAAATTTGACTAATAACTTTTTTTTGATATGTTAAATGCTAATCTCACTTTTTAACATTTTATATCACATTTTGCCGCCCTAAAAATAGACGCGTGACAAGTCAAAATTTTTTTTTAGATTATTCCTCATGCACAATTAATTACCGGATTTTTTTTCAACATCTTAATAACGTTCCTTCATCCCTAGAGTGTCAAGACATGGAACCTTGCCCCCATTTTTTTCCTTTTCCTCCAATCTCCAAAATTTAAGTTCCGTGTGAACAAACTCCCTCTCACCACACTGAAGACACCACGGTACGTTAGTACTTAGGCATCAGCCTTCGTGGATTGTCCCAAGATAATATATATATATATATATATATATATATATATATATATATATATATATATATATATATTATATATATATATATATATATATATATATATATATATATATATATATATATATATATATATATATATATATATATATATATATATATATATATATATATATATATATATATATATATATATTATATTTATATTATATATATATATATATATATATATATATATATATATATATATATATATATATATATATATATATATATATATATATATATATAAATAAAATTTAAAATGTCCTTTTGATAAAATACATAGTTCAGAAAACTACTTTTTAATGGAAAATTACCTTTAACAATAAACTACCCCGGTATAACTACATTACAAAGAGGTTAAAGCAAGAAAGGAACGATAATAGGATTATGCAGGATAGTGGTTAAATATCCTAATTATATTTTAGATTATAAAATAATTGTACCTTGTAGAATCACAGTGTCCAATGTTTTATTTGAAACGAAATTGAAAAATTGTGTAGTAGAATAATAGACTAGCAAAAATCTGTTGTTTGTAAAGATTAAGGAAGACATTTTAAAATTTATTTAGAAATATAATGCTTGTTAAAGGCTTAAAAAACATCAAATTTTGTAAACTATCCATTAGTTACAGGACACACATTTCCAGAAATTATTTATCTACAAATACTGCATTTAGAATCAATAGGCTAAAAAACTAAATGAACATTAAAAGACAATTATAAAAAGGACATATCACACTCAAAAAGATCTAGATAGTCTACTGCTACTTTACATATACAAAAATAGAACCTTTAATATTTTTCATAACCATTACAGAAATTCACAGAAAGAAATGTGCGGTATAATTTGAATTTTAACATGCACTACTTTGTTTATAAATAGGAAATAGTTATTAATATTTCAAGGGTATTAAGTAACTGTTTATATTCTACCCAGACCCAAAGGCCTCTGGCCCGAGGGTTTTATATATATTATTAATACCCGCAGTGTATACAAACTTTAATGTCATACCAGTAAATATTTTAAAAAATACAAAAATTAAATTTGATTTTAGCAACAATTTTTTCTTATAATTATTGGCTTTTAATCGTTGCTAAGAAAATCAAATTTTGCTAGTTGACAAAACTTGAAAGGTTAAAATGCAGAAAAGTTTTAAAATTTCCAACGAAATTGAAAAAAAAGCGAAAAAACCACATAAAACTTGCTCCCGAAGAAATCAAGAGATGCCTACGACAGAGAATATGACAAATTACAAAACTGGATGGCAGAAAACTGTGTAGAACTTATTAATGAAACTGTGCTGCTTGGATACTTCGGTGATCTCGCTGTAACATTTTTCCCGAGTTTTTTATGGTCCAAATATTTAAATTTATGGTAAAATAGACTTTAATGGTAAATAGGAATATTATTATCGCTAACTACCATTAGTTAATGGAATATTTGGGGCAGGGGTTAAAAGGGTACCAGCCAAAAAGTTTAAAATTTATTCATGGGGTACCGAATGACACGTTTTTAATGAATAAAGTTGCATTAATATTTGGTGTATTTGGTGGATGTCGACGACAAGAACTTGTGAATATGCTAGTCTCCCACGTAGAAGATATAAAATCAGTTTTTGTGGTAAACATATCAGAGACAAAAACCGATAAAAGACGATTTTTTACCATTGTTAACAAAGACGAAATGGACAGTTTAAATCTAATAAGAGACTACATGTCTTTACAGCCACATGGTTGTTCAGACAAAAGCCTTTTTTTACTTATAGACTAAGTCGCTATACTATAGAGCCATTTGGAAAAAACGCATTGGGAAAAATCCCGTTTATCATTGCAAAATATCTGGGTTTGAGCGATCCAGAGAAATATACCGCCATGGTGGATGGAAGAGTATGTCGGTTGCTAAAGATATTAAGAAGACAGTATATCTTCAAAAATTAGGTTGCAAGGATGCTGGCAGGCATACTTTCTGGATCTGGGTTTATCTTACAGAAACATGTGCCTTAATGAACATCGTTAGCTGCGGACAATTCAAATATCACCGGATCCTTTTAGAATTACCTGTTTTATGTAAATTCAACCAAATAATGTTATGCACGTATAATTTATTAACTTCACTTTCATTTTTTGTAATTTCAGGCACTTTATGTCTGCTTGGACCGTAAGGTCCACTTTATGCCTAAACGGGTATAAAGTTCACTATAATGTAGTTAGTAACTAAGCAATTAAAACACCATAATAAACTAGTATAATATAAAGTAGTTTTGGTTTGTTAATGTTACCTTTGTAGATACACTTGTTTAATCAAACAGCTGTCACGTCTAAACTTAGTGTAATTATAGTGACTATAATAACGTATATTTGGTTTATTTTAATTATTTAATTTTTATTAAAAAATTGTTTAAAAATATTCAAGATGGCCCATCGAAAACAGTCCAGCTACGTTTACAGCTTTGAATGTAAAAATTTTAAAAAATTCTCAGACCCGTTTACTTTTGTTTTCAGGGGGACATATTTACACATAAATTTCATTACTATAACTTAAACCCCTTAGTAGGGGCGGCATTCATCCCTATTTTTCCAAATAAAAAAGGGTATGTTGTGATGTATCTTTTGAAAGGGTATTAAACATTTTTTTAAATGATACCTACTTCTTTTTTTTTAAATTTTAGTTAGGGGTTACCGAGAAATTGAATTTTATTGAATTTATTAGTACTTACGTTATATCTTAATAATTGTTAAAAATGTCCGCTGTTAACCTCCATACATACATAGTATAGCAGCTGTTCAAAGTGTTCCCTAACATTGTGAAGACTATCAAGTGTAATTTGTTGGCATTCATTAGTGATGCGGTTTCATATATCTTCTAAGAATTCAGGCTGGGTGGCATAAATTTTCGATTTGAGATGTCTCCACAAAAAGAAATCAAGTGAAGACAAATGGGGTGATCTTGCGTTCCATTCGATAGCACCCCTTCTTCCAATTTATCTATTAGAAAGGTTTCATCCAGAACCTGCAGTACAGGTAATGCATAATGAAAATGAGCTTCGTCTTGCTGAAATATCGGATTTTCTCCATGGTGATGGTGACGGTATTGTCCAACAAGTCTAGGTAAGTATTTCCATTTAAATTTTCCGGTAAGAAGACCCTTGGATTCGTGTCCGACCAGTAACGACAATTATGTAGATTGACAGTGCCATTGAGAAAAAATGAACATTTGTCTAAAAAGCAAACATTTAAAGGTAGTTGGGAGAATTTAGAATTATTTCGGACATTATTTCACAAAACTGTTAACGGCGGTCATTATCATCCTCATTCAATTCGTAAAACTCCCGTTACATCAGAAAGTTTTCTGGTACTTAATGTAGAATTTATTCTAACTTGACCCAAAACAGCTACTTCTACTGCCTCATGTCCAACCGGATTTTCGATAATCTGCTTTTTATTTTCTTCTAAACTAGTTTGCCGGAAATTCGCTGCTAATTCTCGAATGTATCCATGATGTACTATCTGCATATCTCTCATTAAACAAAGTTGCCGTTACTCTTGCACCTTGATTGTTTAGAAAATACAATTTAATAATTTTCACTCTCTCCGAAATAGAATAAACCATATTTTATCAGATCAAAAGAAAATAAAACCACAGAAATAACGAACTATCCACATTGACTACTCGACTGAAGATAAACTCGAATTGTTGACTAATAAACGAATTATAAAAGCAATTTTTTGCATTTGTAAATAAGAGGCCAAGTAAAATGTTTGAAATTTCATTGCACGGCAACGCGTAGCTCGAAGTTAAAAATCGAAGCGCCATTTGACAGAAAATTTATTTCTTTTTCAAAAGATGTATCACAACGTACCCCTTTCCATTAGAAAAAATAAAAGTGAATGCCGCCCCCGCTAAGGGGTTAGAGTTATATTGATGAAATTTATGTGTAAATAGGTCTCCCTGAAAACAAACGTATACGGGTCGGAGGATTCTTTTAAATTTTTTCATTTAAAGCTGTAAACCTTACTGGACTGTTTTCGACGGGCCACCTATATAAACCTGCTCTAAAATATTGACTGTAAATAGAAATTACGATGTCTTTTGTGGCTGATGCAAGGATTACACTTTAAAGGTGTTTAAAATAATTTTAGATTGGTTTATTATCTTCTTCATACAAAAAAAAGGCACATACATATTAAATATGGTATCATAAAAGTCCATGGAAATGTATTTATTACCTACAAAAGATTATTTTGGAAAGTAGAGGCGTCGGGGGTATTATGATTTAATAAAAAACAAGAGATGATACTTTTTTCTCGACTTTCATTTTTATGTACTTAACTGTCTTTACTAGAAACAGCCATTACTTTTTGATATATTCTAAACGAGAAGTAGCAAAAATCGGGGTTTAATTATATTAAAATAGTGTTTTTTATTTTAAATATTGCGGTATAATATTTTTAATCGAACTGTCCAATTATTAGACATCACCTTAAGGGATACTAATATACAGCCAAACTCACACAAAGTTATCAATATTAATTGTTCATTAGATAACGAATTGAACCCCGAAAAGTTTTCGAATTTGATGGTGAATGATTCTTTATCGTACCGGGTATTTCAAGCAACTTTTATTTCTTCTTAATGTTTTAAATCTGTAAAAAACCTTTAATTATGTCCTTATATTTCCTAATTATTACATGATTTTTAATTTTGTAATATTAAACTTTAGTTTAAACGAGATATTAACTCTTTTTAATAAAAAAGCAAGTTTTATCTGATATTTGTCATCTTTTTAAAACCAATTTTATATGTCGTATAATAAACTTATTAATGTACTTCTGTTTTTACCACGCTTTTATTAGCTTGACCTGTATGTGTCTATGTTTCTTTGTAAGTACGTATGTATAAAACGAAGTTTTTCAACTTAAATTCCACCGATTTCAAGAAATCCCATTAACTTAAAAATCTTTATTGTGGTCACAAGCCAATGACAGACAATTTTCTTGTAACTTTGTACTTATATCTTGACTGGGATTATTACAATAAAAAAAACACTCTTAAAATGACAATACCTGCGCATTCACCAATTTTGATGTTGTTTTGGAATTAAAACTTAAGAAAATAAATTGTAGTTTAAAAAAATGTAAAAAAAAACACGTTTTCGTAGCAAACCAAACTTAAAATTAGAAATATCTTTAAGTACAGTAAAAAAGCGTAGGGTGTAATTTACTATATTTTCATAATAACTCTAAGTTTGCAAATAGCTACTCATAAAATAATAGTAACATTTAATATTAGCACCCCACGCTTTTTTACTATAATTAAATTATTTTTTACTTTTTAGTTCGGTTTGCTAAAGAAGCGGCAATCACACATCGTATCTATAGCCACAGCATCTTTAAAGAAGCTCAGATTTTTCTTTTGAGTAAGAAATATTTTCTTCCCTTTAAAACATTACTTCTGAAAGTCAATATTTTAAAAACAGTTTAATTTAAAAACAGAATATACCCCAAGATATTATACGTCAAAAATGTTTACAACTTTTCCTATATCCAAAACCCTATGACGTAATTTACGAACCCGAGTGGGTTTTCAGCAAATATTATTCTGAATTTTAATCAAATCTGGTTTAAGCTTTGCAGTTTTATTTTATATTTTTATTTTAATAAAATAGATCATTTAAGAAATTGTGCTTTACTCTGTTGCTCTTCCCATTTCAATTTAATTTAAACTACAAAAATTATATCCAGCTTCCTGTCAACAAATATTTTGTACACTGCTGGTCGATTTACGGAATTTATTTTCTGATAACTTTTTTTTTATTTCTATTCTTAGTAAACTAATAGATTATATAATAAAATATATGTTAGAAAAAAACTGCATAATCCAGATTTAATAATTGTGCATTGGTCACGTGAACCTATAAAAGATGTGAGAGTTTTTGGAGATCAACCAGCACTTAACTGCTAGAGCTTTAAAAATAATTATTTGCAGAAATATGTTTGCGATCGAATAAGCGGTTAACCTGGGGCAATGCAAGAAAATTATCAAATGGTATCTTTGACCCGTCTAGGACACTTGGGCCGGAACACTTGAGCACTAGACATTTACACGCGAGATACTTGGACACCAATTTCCAATATAAAAGGGAAAATCGATTTCTACTTCAATTTTTTAAATAAAACGGTGACGCACCCAATTTTTTTTACTCACAAAATAAAAGGCCTTTATCATTATAGTTTTATATTTTATTTTTGGCCATGTAATCGCAAATAATAATTTTTTTTAACCTTGGCAAAATTATTCCAGTTATTTTTTTGGAGTATACTTGCTTAATTTTTTTTTGAAATTGCCTACTTGTGGCCAATTATCTTTACGCTCAAACATCCTTGCTTCCATGTGACACCGTGCCTGAGTGTTCTCGCGTCCAAGGAACTCCGCGCCCAACTGTTTTAGCGCCCAAACATCAAGGACCGATTTTTGACATAACTCACCACTGCTGCCCTGAAGACACTGAAATATTACACAGCCACACAAAAAAGGAAACGTGTCAGTAAAGGAAGATGATGCGTTCACTAACCACCGTCCACCGCCCACCGTCCACCGTCCACCTCCACCGTCCACCGTCCACCGTCCACCTTCCACCTTCCACCGTCCACCTTCCACCGTCCACCTTCCACCGTCCACCGTCCACCGTCCAACGTCCACTAGTGGAGATCGTATCTCCAGATCTTTAACTTCACTTAAAATTTAAAAAAATGGGTCATGTGGGCAAGATATATTTTATTATTCTGCGAATGCTTAAAAAAATGGCGGCTCTTAACTGTCGCATGTCAAATGTCACTTGTCGTGTTCTAGGTATTATGTATTGCATGTACTTGTGATAAGACCTTTAATTGATGTACGCATTTGCGCTTCATTTGGCTTGAGTGTAGAGCAGAAGACATCAATTAGCGATGATAACGGTAACCGGAGGATAAATCTATCATTGTGGCTTTAGTATAGAAATCGGAAAAACGAAACTCGGTAGGAGGATCAAGGGAAAGTTGTTCTTCGTTTCGCCAATATTTCCAAAGTCACGGAATAATTATAAATAGTCAAAAATGCCAATATCGAGGTTCTCGTTGCGCACATATCAAATTGTCCTATAAGTTCCAGAGAGCTAAAGAGTGTTTAACTTTTATTTATTTTATTTATTCAATCAAGCACACTACGAAAAAAATGGTCTAAATAGTACTCAATAACTAAAACTACTGCTAACCTAATATTTGGAAAAAAGGATATGTGTATATAACATAAACGGAAAAAACTAACAATATTACATTTAAAATAAAAATGACTAATAGTTACATTAAAAACAAGTATACAATAGAGGGATCAAACACAGTAAATAAAATAACATACAAAGTACAAAGATGCTAAAAACTATCTGTAACTGACACTTCTTTACAATGATTCAAAAGTAATAAAAGTAAACAAATCATCGTCATGAAAATTATTATTATAATTTTTTAACAACCTATCAACCAAGGAGGTAAAACCATAATTAGTGCGATGTTAGTTTTCATAAAATAACTGAATTGTACGAGTGGTTCTTTGCGGAACTCTTAAATTTATTTTGAATAAAAGTATGGAAGAATCAATACCAGCCTGCATGACTTTATGTAGGAAAAACAGTAAAGAATTTTTGCGATGCTTTTTTAGACTCTCAATTTCAACCAATAATAAACGGATGAAATAATCGATATTTTGATAAGGAAACCTATGTCTTGTTCTAGGCGATCAATATGTACGTTATATGACGGAGACCATATCACAGAGTTATACTACAATATACTACGTACCAAAGTGAAATAAAATACTTTAATAGCCTGAATATGTGAAACAAAAGTACAATTGCGTCTTATGAAGCCTAACATGCTACAAGCTTTAATAGTAATATTGTCTATATAATACGGGTAAATCAGTTTAAAAACACTTTCAACCTAGAAATTATTTTGGAAGTACATGAATCGAGATGAAACCTTTTGCATTATCTTTAGAAACAGATCAACTAAAAAGTGTCAGAAAGGGATATTGGATACTACGAAAGGGGGTGTTTTTTACCTCATTTTCTTACACCTTTTGTTTACCCCCTACACCCCTAAAACATACATTTCGCTAAGAAAAGTTTTTCCCCGTTTTTAATGGAACATATATGTTTTTTGGGTCACTTAATTTTAATATGATATTAAAAATAACATTTGAGGGCTAAATATACCCTTTTTTCACCCTACACCCCTAAAAAATACATTTCGCTTAAAGAAAGTTTTTTCCATTTTTAATGGTTCATATAGGTGTTTTGGGTCACTAAATTCGAATATGATATTAAAAATTACATTTGAGGGCTTAGAAGGGCTAAATTTACCCTTTTTTTACACCCCAAAAAAATTTCCGTAGAATCTAAATTTGCCATTATTTTTGTTGATACGCATTAATGCGACACAAAAAAAATTAAAATGGCTTTAAAGTACATAAAAAAAGAGTTTTAAGACCTGTAAAACAAAAAAAGATTCCGTTTTTAAGAAATTTTTTTGGAGCCACATTTTATTATATCTTAAAAAAATAAAAACAAATTCGTATTTTACGGGAAATTTAATTCAATCTCTAAGTTATAGTTTCTGACTAAAGATTTGAAGTTCACGGCCCAATAAACCTATATCATCCCCTTAAATTAAAAAAAAAGTAATTTTAGAAAAAAAATGTCTATAGGGTAACACAAGTTAAAATAGGAGTAAACTAACCAAAAATAACCAAAACTAACCCCTTTTATTATTATTCCTGGTATTAGATTTGAATACAGTGGCCCAAAAAAACATATGTACCATTAAAAAGAGGGAAACACTTTTTTTTAACAAAATGTATGTTTTAGGGGTGTGGGGTGTAAAAAAGGGTAAATTTAAATATTCTAAGCCCTTAAATGTAATTTCTGATATTATATTTAAATTCAGTGGCCCAAAAAACCTATATGTACCATTTAAACGGGGAATAACTTTTTTTAGCGAAAAGTATTGTTTAGGGGTGTATGGTGTAAAAAAGGATGTATTCTGCCCTTCTAAGCCCTCAAATGTATTTTTTAATATCATATTCAAATTCAGAGATTTAAAAAACCTATATGTAGGTACCATTAAAAACGGGGAAAAACTTTTTTTAGCGAAAAGTATTTTTTAAGGGTATAGGGTGTAAAAAAGGGTGTATTCAGCCCTTCTAAGTCCTCAAATGTAATTTTTAATATCATATTTAAATTTAGAGACCAAAAAAACCTATATGTACCATTAAAAACGGGGAAAAACTTTTTTAGCGAAATGTATGTTTAAGGGATGTGGGGTGTATAAAAAGGGTGAATTTAGCCCTTCTAAGTCATCACAGAAAATATTTAATATCATATTCGAATTCAGTCACTTAAGAAACCAATATTTATCGTTAAAAACGGGGAAAAACTATTTTTAAGGAAATGTATGTTTTAGGGGTGTGGAGTGTAAAAAAATGGTGAATTTAGCCCTTTTAAGCCCTCAAATGTAATTTATGATATTTTAATTCAGTGCAAACCTTATTATTAAAAATGGGATTTTAGGAAAGTTTTAGGGGTGTAGGGTGTAAAAAAATGGGGTAAAAAACACCCCCTTTAGTAGTATCCAATGTAAATGTGTGGTGGGAAAGAATTGTATTGCTGTACTCTTTATAATTACTTAATACCATATCTGGATGGTCTTTAAAACAGGATCTAAAGTGAGTAGCAAAAGCTTCAGCTATCTGGATTGGGTCTTCAATGCTTTGACCATCATGACACATTACCGAAGAAAGGCCATTATCGGTACGAAGCGCCTTAATATAAGACCAAAAATAATTAATATTTGTGGGAATAAGCTGCTCGGTGTTACTGACAAAAAGAAGATAACAAAGTTCTATTAGTTTCTTAGTTTCCTTTCTAACTTTTATATATATAAAATATAATATACTTTTTATAAATTTTTTTAGTAATTAATTTTTAATTTTCTATAAACTTATATTTATTTTCTAAATGTTGTTTTTAAACATATAATAATAACTTAAACAATAAAAAGCTTTTAGTTTTTTCAGAACTTTTTAGTCAATCATTGCAAAAGACTGAATGGCCACCAGTCTATATTTTATAAAGCTTGTTTTTTGGTAATTAATTTTTAAGTTCTTGCTATACCAACTGATTTTAAAAACTTTCCCTAAATGTTGGGTTTTTAAACATGATAATAAATTGTAACGTTTCGAAGGGGGACAAGTAATGGTTTCTCACTAGAATTTTGGGATTCCCATTGTCTTATTTGTTAATTGTTACACAACGTTTCCCGGTTAGTGATGTATCTCAACCGTTTTCAAGTGATAACTAAAAACTATTCCTAAAAGCTAGACTTATATATTATCCCTTGTTCACCGAAGCTTGACCGACTTTTCACGGTTCAGCAACGGCTGCCAGATGTTCGGAAATATCGATGCTAGGCTTGCTAAATACATTTTTTTTTTTAAAATTATTACAGCTTCTTTGAATTTTCTTTTTCTTCCAGTGGTTCTTTATAAATAGTTTTTTCCGACCATGTATGCGGTGTTGTTTTGACCAATGATCTTAAGCAAAACGGATACAGTGAAAAGGCTAATAAAGGAAAAATCGAAAAATATCAAAATAAGACAAGAAACTCTAATTTGAACCAAGACCAGACTGCCCAAATTTTATGACAATTCCATATTTAAAGGAACTTCGAAAAAGATTTGCAGAATCGCGAGAAAGTATAATTTAAAAACGGCGTTTAAATCCCAAACTACTCTAAAAAGTATTCTTACTAAGACGAGGCCAGACAACAATGTTTCAAATAAGGACTGTATCTCCCAAAACGTGAATGTGGTGAGGTATACATCGGGGAAACAAAGAGACCACTTAAAGTTAGGTTAAAGAACACCAAAAACATACGGAACGAGGTAAAACGTCGAAGTCAGGATTGCCAAACGCTCAAAACAACCCGCATACAATGGTCGGAAGAAAAAACTATTTATAAAGAAACACACGGGACAAAAAGAAAATTCAAAGAAGCTGTAATAATTTTAAACAACAAAAATGTATTTAGCAAGCCTAGCATCGATTTCGAACATTGGCAGCCGTTGCTGAACCGTGAAAAGTCGGTGAACAAGGGATAGTATATAAGTCGTAGCTTTTAAGAATAGTTTTTAGTTATCACTTGAAAACGGTTGGAGATACATCACTAACCAAAACGTTGTGTAACAATTAACAAATAAAGACAATGGAAGTCCAAGATTCTAGTGTTATGATAATAATAACCTTAAACAAAGTGGAATAAAGCTTTTTAAGTGATTTATTCAGATCCACATTCTCATTAAGAAAACTCCAATCACATTCCGCCAGAGCACTGTTAATAGCTTCATAGTGTGCTTTATTAAAATTATAAATGGCTATGCTTGTTTTGTAATCCTTTAATAAGAAATTATTATTAGAAAATTTCAATTCTAATGACATAAAACATTTCGACCATGAAATTTTAAGAGGACATAATAAAATGTTATAAAAAGTTAAATTGTCAATAACATAGGTCGTTAATTGCGTGACATTTTCCAAAATACTAAAAAAATATAGTAGAATTTTTGAAAAACGCACGAACCTTTGTTTGGACACGTATATTAATATTTTACGATAACGTGTTTTTCACTACAAAGCAAATACACAGAAGAAAAAAAAATGTCCAATGTCCTACCTGGTATAAAAGCTTTTAGATCTAATGTATCGCTAACGATTCAGGGCTACTGCTTTATTGTATTTTTTTATGCATTTAGTGTACCTTACAACAAAAATATTGGAGATGAAATATCGTATTTTAATTAAATAAAGGGTTTTCCAATAAGAGGTGTTATTTTAATATTAAAGAAAAATGCCATTTTTTAAGATAAATGATCGGAGATTTATTACATTATGAAGAGGAAGGTATGCCGTTAATAATGGAAAATAACATCAGCCAAATGACTACCACGAGCCCTACGGACTATTCTTTTCTAAATTCCCTAAACCCAAAACCCAAAATAACTGCCTATGTCCTCGATAACCTTACATTTTATCTTTGAGGTCTTGAATCGACGCTGGGCTGTTGGCGTAGACCTTCTTTTCATGTGGCCCCAAAGGATCACAAGATCTTGATGGCCAAGTGATACCTCTTCGAGAGATAAAAGGGTCGGGAAACATTTCCCCTAAAAAAACAATGGTTTCGTTGCTTGTGGCACGTAGCGCGTCTTGTTGAAAGTAAACGTTGTTCAGATCAATACCATCAATTCTGGACAGCGTTCCTTTAGAAGACGGCATTTCCAAAATACTAAAAACTGTAGAATTTTTCGAAAAAGCCAGAACCTTTGTCTCGAAGTATAAATTTTATTTTACGATAACTTTTTTCACGTAAAAGCAAATACACAGGACTAAAGAATGTCAATATCCTACCTTTTGGTTTTAAAATTTTAGATTAATGTAGTGCTCGGGTTCAGGGCTATGCTTTATTGGTATTTTTATGCATTTTAGTGTACCTTAAAAAATATTGAGATAAAATCACTTTTTGAAAACTCTTTATTTACTTTGCTACTAAAAATACACTTAACCTAAAATTATCATATAGCCCTGTCATGACACATTTATTTTCTACTTACGATACTATACCTAAAGTTACAATGATATATCTATATAGTTATCTTATAAAACAGGGTATTTAATCACAAACTCAGAAGATAATTTAGGGTGTGGTCTTAGTTTGTTACCTAAAACGGAAATTTTATTATCAGGTTTCAATTCTTTCTGCAACAAACTAAAAGGTAGTTTATATTCTTTTTGGTTTATAAAAGTTCTTACAGGTGAGTGAATAATAACCTATTCAATATTTTAATTTAAATAGAAAACATGTTATACCTAGGTTTTGTACCATTTATCAAATGTTATCTTGGTGAACTTTTTTGCAAGTCAACATTTTATTCATGTTACTATAAATGGATTGTCTATTAAATCATTTTCTGTTTTAGATTTTTTTTTACTAAATGATAGGGATGGGTTTAATAACGTCCAAATTTATTGAGAGTCATCTAGAAAATGATACTGTGTTACTAAGTCTGATCGGTTAATCATATTTCCTCTTCAATTATACTAAGAATATTGTTCTTATAAATGTTATTACTAACTTCCTTTCTAGACATTAAAAATTTATATTATTGTAAATGGTTGAGACTGAGTTTTCTGTATTGACTTGGATATTAGTTTAGCCAAGAGTCTATACTAACCACAGCTATTAGGAAATCAGATATTGTTTTAAATTGCGCGAATATTCGTCAAGAAGTTAAAGCATGTTTAAATTATCTTGCAAATGCCTCCTTTTTTGTGGTCGTTTACTATTGGAGTTAATGTATTCTTCAAATTGTACCTGGGCTCACTCACTTTTTCTTTGAATCCAAGTATTTGTTTTTTTAAATACTTTTGGTTGCCTCCATTTGTCGACGCAGAATGTCTTTACTGACTTTCTTATGGACTCCATTTAAGGAAGATCCGTTCGTCTTATACACCAAAGGAACAGCAAACGGAATAGAATTTTTTTGCGATACATCCACTGCACTAACCTTGCACAACAAACATGAAAAGTCAACCTTTTATCTTGATCCCCAATTTAGCACTTAAAATATAAAAAATAGCCTTTTTTGACTACCTCAGATATAATTCTAGCCTGGGACTTTATAATAGATCGTCCACATATATAACTAAACTGCAGAAAACAATAAAACTCTTAAAGGTTTGTACAACTAGCTACCGAAGAATAATATATGGATTTTGGTAATCTTACTGACGGTGAGACACAAGAAGGCAATTCATCAATGATTTAGAATAGGATGACGGGGGGGACTGATTTAAACAGAACTATATATGACCATAATCCTCAGGAAATTTATTTTGACTTTGACTTTAGAGTTGATCCTTAATTAAACCCTGTATAGAATAATAGTGTTGCAAAAAAATCGTTACTTAGAGAATATGTAAAAGGCTTTATAACTGATACCAAAGTACAAACGATTGACCGTATTTAAAACATGGTTTAATTACCGATCATCTAATTTTTGATGATTCTTGGCTTAAATTTAACAGACCAGATATTTATTAAAAAAAACTTGAACCTCTGGTCTATATAAAATTTTATTAAAAGGCTACTCTGTTAAGAATCAAATTTACCCCACTAAAATTTATAAAATTATTTTGTTGACGTATGCTAGCAAGAAAAATGTTGATAAAAAGGAACAAAATGTAGAAACCAGAGGTTACACATACATGTTATAATTAAACCATTACTCGACAGTATAAAGGGGAAAAATGCAAGAAAACACAGAGAATGCAATAATCAGTTACAAATTACAAGAACTTACGATCCTTAAAGTTAGGGCTTACTAATCGATAGTCAGTCTGATTTCAGACTTTTTAGTAGTTACAAGACATTTTTTAATATTAAAATTGATAACTTTTACAGGGACGATCCAAATTGTAGATAGATTGGGATTTTTAATGGCTAGCAAGAAAGCTGGTAATAACTTCCATCAAAGCAAAATTCTAAGTAATATTGAAGTAGTATTGAGAGAAGCTAGTATCAATAAATAAACTGATTAGACTAAGTAATACAGATGACTCTCGATAAATTTGGACAAAATTTAACCCATCTCTATTATTTAGTAAAAAAGCTTACAACAGAAAATAATCACAAATAGAAACACAATCCTGAAAAGAACTTTTATGGTTACACGAATATTAAGTTGACTTGTGAAAAGGGTTAATCCAGAAACCTTTTCATAAATGGTACAAACTTTTTCTCACTTTATCTATAGGTAGCAGCATCGTAAGAAGTCACACTACAATAAGGGATATGTTCTATTTTCTAGATTCTTGTATAAGGGTTAACCCGCAGAAATTGTTTGCACACTAATTTTTTTCTGTAGATCCTGAAAACTGATTATTTAATATTTTTACTTACCACCATTAGAAAACGACATTCATAGTATACAAATCTCGAAAAATTGTCTTAACCTAAAAAAAAGAACAAAGAAGGAACAATAAAGGATTTTTTAATTAGAACCATAAATAATAGAATAAAAAATAGCTTTCAAAAAGTAATTATCTCTTTTTTAACGTATGAAGATATTTAACACAATAATGTACAAAAACAATCACATTAAAACTTTTTCATTTAAAACTTTTAAAACGACTTGATACCGACGCTCAATATATTCACTCTAAAAGTTAAAATGAAACTGCCTGCTTCTGAGATTGAGTCGTAAACGTTGATATTTTTGTATCTTTTTTTATTTCTGTATGATATGAGTCAATATGCATTTAATAAGCATAAATATTTACCTGTTTCAGTTACACTTTAAATATAAAGTTTGGTACAAAAATAATTTTGTATTGCCTGGAATATTAGAATATAGACTTTTAGATGCTTCATAAAAGTTTAAGGAGGCAAAAATTTTATAAATACTATACTTTCAACTAAATTCTGAACTATATACAAATCGTCAGTAATTCTTATTTTAACCGTGGACAAGGAGCTGTTACTTATTTATGCATGAAAGGTGAAAGTTAATGTTATCAAAGTTTTTAAAAATCACGCTTTTAAGATATTAACTGTCAACAATAAAACAAAAATGGCTTTTATGTACACGGAAGCAACTTCTACAAGATATTTTGTTTTTTACCATTCAGAGAGTATTAGGGTAATAATAAAAGAACGAATGTTGCGGATGTTATATTGGTCTCCCACGTTTTACGAAAATGACTGATTTTTGTGTTAACTTACTTCTAGCCCTCCCATTCTATTAAATAAACAAGAAGTTGCATATTTTTTTATTATTGTTTTTTTTTAACAAAACGTCTGATTTCTGTGTCAAGTTTTTTTAGGTAGAAATGAATTGTATTATAAGTAAGGATGTTAGGGTTTTTATATTAATTTTTGACAAAATGACAGATTTCTGTATTAATTTTTTTATAGACCTATCTACTGGGAGAAGGATTATCGTTTTGCTTTCTCTTTATAAGTGCAATTAAAGACTATTACTATTTATGGCACAAAATCCTGGAAATACTTAAAAAATGCAGCTCTTAAAGATTCAATTTTGTTTATGAAATCTTACGGATTATTATTCACGTCTTTGTTGCTTGCTGCCCACCTGGCTGTGCGATCTATTGCGTCCTTAGCACCGTCACGTGCTGCCATTGCGTCTTCTACATCCATTTTTGAGAAAATTTTTTTTTTTTAAAAGAATTAAGAAAATGACAAATCTTAGCTCTGGTGAGCAGATTCTAAGAATGATAGTGTGAAAATTATTTACGTGGATTCAGAAAATTACAGTAGTAACTTTTATTAATATAAAAATACTTACAGGGTGTGCTAGAAGACCTAGACTAACACAAAAAGTAAAAAAAATAAGTTATAGAAAAAGTAGAATATTTGACCTTTCGCGGTCAGTGTTTAGCAATAGTAAAAAAACAGGCTATCCGCTTTAAAGAGCCATTTTATAGTGAGAAAACGGTTTATCGTTGAGGTTCCACTCTATAAGTAGTTGCAGACGAACTCTGCCGTCTGCTAAAGATAAACTGAATACATAGGGAAAAATTAAGGTTTAGGCGCCCCGTAAACTAGTACTATTTATGACACAAAGAGAAGAGTAAATGTACACAAGTTTTTATTTCAACAAATATACAATTAAACAATACACAAATTATATGGTGTTATACGCCAATGGGGCGTATCAGCTAATCAAATTAAATATTTAGAAATATATACAAATACCTAAGTCGTACGACGCCGCCGCGTGATAAAAAATAGTGCAGGTATAAACATCTTAAGTGGGCGCAATTAAACGGATATTTTTGGGGAATTCTATTATCTGTAAAAGGATACATCAGTTTGATTCGCGCACTTAAGATATTTAAGCCGCTGTTTTGGTAAATCTAAAGTAAAAGGATATTTTTACTTTGACAAATTTTAGGTAAACTAATTTAAAGTATTAATTTTTATTTCACCAAATAAATTGATCTAATTTGGTTTACTTTAATAAAATTAAAAGAAATATGAAAGATTGTTATTACTTTAAATAAGCACTGATAGCTTTAGAACTAATTTATGAAAGTCCTTAGAAAATTGAAACATAAACTTGCAAGCTACAAACAATACAGATGTTTACATTTAACTTAAGGGTTTAATTTCACAAATTATGTGACAGGAAGAAAAACCAATTTGCCTTTAATTTTGGCGCAGAGAAACACTTGACTTTTGTAAAAAAAATTATTTTATTTAAAACCCAATCGCCTTCCCGACTAAAAGTCAATAAGGCGTAAAGATACGACTACGCGACAGCACAAATTGGAAGTGTTTTATAACACAAGAAAAAAGTCAAGTTTTTCCAAATCAAAATTCGAAAATCTTTACAGTTTTTGGAAACCTTGTATTACTTGTCAGTCCTGTGAAACTTGGTTTAATTTATTAAAAAATTATATTAAACAAAAGAGATAATTGTAGAGTCACTAATTTACTTTATTACTTTATTAAGGAAACTTGCTTTTAGCTACCACAAATTTATGTTAAAGTTCAAGTTCTCTCTTACAATCCGGTTCGAGAAAAATTATCAAAAAGTTTAAATGTTATCTTGACTGCTCATTATAAACATACTACACCATTCCAAACTGGAACCTGCACTACAACAGTTTTTTTAAGTCACTTTCCTAACACACTTTTTTCCTGCTTACCTTTGAACTTCACTTAGGATATGTAACGTTAATTTTTAGAATAGCCAAACCAACTTAACTAACCAATACCAATACAATAATGTAAATGAGTTGGTGAAGCCCTTTAAAAAGGTAAAAGCTGCTAAACAGATTGGCAATAATAATAACACGAATGAAATTACTTCTATTCTAAAAAAGCAGGATTTTTGGGTTATTAAATTTTTATAAACACCAAGTTTTAGGAGCGTTACGTCATTACTGTATTAGTCATGAATAAGTCTGGACGTGTCCTTTACACCTCCTCTTTTTATAATGAAGCAAAAATCGTGCTAAAATCCAACATTATTTCTTATACAAAGGACGGTAAATATAATATTAGAGAACACGGACTTTGTTATGGTAAATCACCTGTAGAAACTAACAATGCTTTGACCAAGAATTATGTAGATTCTGCAAATAAACAAATTTATAACGTTATAAAAACTTTACATGGCAACATTAAAGGTTTGGAAACTAAATATAAAACAACTTTGAACTGGACCACATTTATACAAAGTCTACAATGTATTTTTCAGATTTAGTTGTGCGGTTTAATCATCTTGTATACATAATTAACAACATTTATCTTATTATTCTCCCATGTGTACCTTATTTTTCAGATATATTTAAATCCTCTGACTTTTCTAGACCATTTTTATAACCGATATACCCGGTTTTTTTATTCCCTACTACTATCTATCATTTTAAATATTTTTTAATCTTAAGATCCTGTATATACATTGTTGTTTGGTCACAAATACTTTAAAACCCCTATATACAGGGTGTTTCAAATTAAGTCTGCACTATTGCTATCTCGGTGATTATCCTACCTACGATTTTGGTTAAATTAGCAAACTAGTAGCATTTTTGCCGTTGATTAATAATGCGTAAACAAAACAACAATTGAAAGTCACATTTTTGACGTATAGCCAAAAATAGTATTTTTTTAAATGGAACACCCTGTCTATTTTACCTAAATTGAAAGACATTACCTTTCTTATCAAAAAAGTTTATATGCACCATTACTCTAAAATTAAAACGAACAATGATATTAGCCTTTTTTTATCATGGTTACAAAAATAAAACGAACAATAACTTTAAATACCATAATAATTAATAGAAATTTAGAAAAAACGTCAAATTAACTAAATTAAATGTAAAAAAACGTCTCCGTTTTGTTCTATGCATATTCTTGCATGTTGTATTACGCGGTTTGTAGCCTTTGCAATGGTTCTACCGTCGATAGATGTAATAATGCGGTTTATATGAAACTGCAGCTCTTCTGTGTTAGCATATCTTGTTTTATACACTTCATCTTTAATGTGACCCCAGAAGTAGAAATCCATTGGCGTTAAATCCGGTGGCCGCCAAGGTCATTTAATGGGACCATTTGTTCCAATCTATCTGTTTCACAACTAACCACAACTAACCTCTCGGAGCTGGTGGGGAGATGCCCCGTCTTGCTGGAAATAAATGCGATAGCGCATTTTTAAATTAAGGTCGTCTAAAAACTCTTCCAAGATTCCAGAAATTATTAAATCTATGTATCTTCTACCAGTTAATAAACCCTCGTAAAAAATAGGTTCTATCACCCTACTGCCTAATAATCCACACCAAACATTTAGGCTAAATTGGTGTTGAGAGTTTCTAGGATGAGGGAGAAATAAGTTGTCTCTGGACCAATAATGCATATTTTTGCGAATAAACATGCCTCTGTTTAAAAAGTTACTTTCGTCACTCGATATTATGTACTTCAAAATATTATTTTCATCGAAAATGTTTTGCAACCACTGGCAGAAAATTAACCGTCGCTCTGTGTCTCCAGGCAGTAACGTTTGTACCAGCCTATATTTAAATGGCACAAATTTATGCTTTTTTAAAATTCTCCAAATCATCTTAAACTTAAACCACTGTCTCGTACCAGATCTTTTGTAGAGTTGTTCCTGTGTACTTCAAAGTATGCTAATACATCAATTTCAACATCTTCATTAATTACGAATGGCTTTTTATTGCGTTTCTGGAGAAAAACACTCTCATTGCTTTTAAATTTCCGATAAAGCACTAAAAAATACTTTCGATCTGGTAATGCTCTTTCGGGAAATAGTCCTTGATAATAAGCAAGTGCCTCTGAACAGTTTTTTTTGGAATACCAAGTAGGCTTCTAACATGTCACATTTTTCCAAATGTGTGAACATTTTCAAAAACTCGTAATAAAATATTTAAGGTAACTAATACCGTAAACACAAAAAACTACATTTAACCATCAAATGTCAGGAGGCCATTAAAAAAAGATAAAACACACTCACAGCCTCCTATTTAAATTACGTACAGTGTGTACATTCTACCATTTTCATGAAATTTGCCATTCTGATAAAAACAAAAAAAGGCTAATATCATTGTTATTTTTGATATTAGAGTAATGGTGCATAAAAACTTTTTTGATAAGAAAGGTTTGGTCTTTCAATTAAGGTAAGAATATACAGGGTGTTCCATTTAAAAAAATACTGTTTTTGGCTATAGTCAAAAACGTGACTTTCAATTGTTTTTTTGTTTACGCATTATTAATCAACGGCAAAAATGCTACTAGTTTACTAATTTAACCAACATCGTAGGCAAGATAATAACCGAGATAGCAATATTGCAGACTTAATTTGAAACACCCTGTATACTACAATTTTAAATTTTTGGTCTTAAATACATTTGTTTTTACAATTATTGTAGTTTTTGGGGGGCTCCATGTATTTTATATTAATATGAAAAAAAAAATACAATGTTACTTGTTTCAGCTTTATAACTTTACGTCCAAGTAACAAACTCGTTATTAAAGTTAACAATAAACTTAACGACGAACTAAATTACCAAAAAGTAAAAAATGAAAATTTTGGCAACGTAGCACAGGAGTTTTCATTTTCACCTCTTTGTTAATTTAACCCATTGTTAAATTCGTTGTTAAATTTAACAAGTTGTTATTCTGCCGTTAGTATTTTTTTTTTAATATGTATGCGGTAAGGGTATATACATTTTTGTGTAATTAGTTTGAAAAATTATTACTTGTGTGTATTGCGGCAATTTAATTAACATTTAAATTTATTTTTGGTCAGAAAAAATCGCACAATATTTTCAGGTAGTATTTTTTAAATTAAATTAAGTTTGAAAAAATACGTGTGGTGCTTTGTAAAAAATGAGTTTTACAAGTTTCTCTAAATATTTGTGGTATGCCATATCAATTGCGGTTAACTGGCTTATCATAGGTGCAACAAAATATCCCCGTGGGGTTTTAACTGTAATGTAAACCTGTGTTTAAAAACTGCGAGGTTATTATCATGTTTAAAGGGCTTTTTACCTGATTTTTCATAATTTAGTTTACTCGTATCTTTTCTAACAATTACTTTTTTAGTTAAATACTTTTTGGTATATACTTATTTTAGCTTTTTTGCTCTAATTTTTGAACCAACTTGTATAATGTAATGAAACTTTAATATGTTATAGAGGCCATAAAGACTCATAAAATCATACCACGGTAGATCCTTTACATTGTAAGTCAGAAACGGACTTGTCACCACACGTGTTGGGCCATATTTTTGACAGGTGTCATTTTACAGAAGTAAAAATTGGTTTTTTAAGTACTTTAGTCATTTCTCTTTAAAAAAGGTACTTTACATTTGTTTCGATAAAATTAGCCGTTTTCGGAAAAAATATTTTTTTTGTATAACACGTTTAGGCGGGTCAAAAAAAAATAGAAACAATTTATTATACGCAAGAATGTTAAAAATGTGAAAGCTTAGCTCTTCTTGGCTACTTGAGCTGATATTTGAAATAGGCGCCCTGTACCTCTATACATTTCCTTATTTCACGGATGTTTTTTCGTTGTTAGAGTACAACATTCCAGGGTCGGCTCGAATTTCATTGCAATGGTGTGTTATTCTTTCTATCAGGTCTTTCCTGGTGTAAATTGGTGTTGAATATACACCCCTCTTTTAATTTTCACAGAAAAAGAAATCTAATGGAATCATTTTGGGCGACCTTGCTGGCCACAAAATGGGCCCGTCTTGACCTAGTCATCGATCACCAAAAGTATTTAATAAGTGCTGACGAACCCAATTACTAAAATGGGACAGTGCACCGTCGTGCATAATCACCATCTGATTTCTAATTTGTAAGGGCACATTGTCTAATAAACCGTTTAAGTTTTGTTGCAAGAATTGCAAATACAACGTCACCATTTAATCTGTTTTCAACGAAGAAGGGTCCAATGATATAATTTCCAATAATTCCCGCTCACACGTTAACCATGAATCTTTGTTGGTGGTTTGTTTGTACCAGTGTATAAGAATTTTCACCGTCTCGGATAAAACCGGCTTCGTTCGTGAACAAAACAATACTAAAAATTAGATTTTCCCAAAATTGTTCCAAAAACCAGTTTCCTTAAATTACTCTTGGAGGATAATCAGCGGGAGACATAGCATTTACTTTCTTGACATGATAAGGATGTAGCAGTTATGCTCAAAGGGTTTCCTAAACAAGCCATTTTGACGCATCAACTTGGACCGCCGGCTTTCTTATATTATTAGAAAAATTTTTAGCAATATCATCTAGAATTTTCTCTTCTGACTAACCATTTCTTGCTCTTCTTGGAGGCCCTTTTCCACCACGACGCGGCAAAAAATTTCCTGACATAGATTAGAAAAAGATTAGCTAGTTTTAGAATGTTTTTATTTTACTTTACTTTTACCTGCATCTCTTAAGCTACGATCAATTCTTTTAAAAGTTCTTCGATGCGGTAAACGTCGATTTGGAAATGTTACCGAGTGCTTGCCCATAAATTGGATGCTTGTCGGCATATATTCGCTACAGAAATAAGGCTCCACTACTTATTTCTTGTACAATACTTCCTACTCAACCAGACAAGTATGAAAAGTGTTGTCAACAACACACTGTTAGCAAAATAAAAACTACTGGTGTTTTATTGTAGAAGTACAGGTATTCTAATTTATTTTTTCGTCAGCGTGTAATACAAACATTTATTTTTTTCAAAAACTGCTAATTTTATCGTCATCCAACAAATAAAAAGTAACCTTT
Organism: Listronotus oregonensis; assembly: GCA_019359885.1. Classification (NCBI taxonomy): domain Eukaryota; kingdom Metazoa; phylum Arthropoda; class Insecta; order Coleoptera; family Curculionidae; genus Listronotus; species Listronotus oregonensis. The sequence continues at coordinate 31,131 of JAHBCN010002445.1, read as the reverse complement.
TCAAAGAGAAATGACCAAAGTATTTAAAAAATCAATTTTTATCTCTGTAAAATGACACCTGTCAAACACATGGTTTTCCTGACTATGTAAACCATCTGCTGTGGTACCTATGGTGTTATGAGTCTTTATAGCCTTTATAACATATTTAAATTTTATTGAATTATACAAGTTGGTTTAAAAGTTAGAGCCAAAAAAAGTAACTGGCCAAGTACTCCTTTCGGACTTTGTATCTCCGTTGGGGACACTTTAGGTTTTTTTTTCTATAACAAATTAGGGTTATTTTAACCTTCCCTATATGCTTTTGAGAGTATGCCATACACTTACCGGACACACTGTATAATTTTTAACAAATTGTGGGTAGTTACCGCCCTCGGCCTGTATTCACCTATTACCCTGGAGTATTTGCACATTTTTTTCTTAAATACTAATGTATTGTTTCTTTTGATAAAAGGGCTGTTTTAAACCGTCAACCTGTTCCCAATTGTTAGGCGGTTTCTAGGCATGCATGCAAAACTGTTAGCTAAATGATGAGTGAATCTAAAAAACCTGTTTTACAAATTCTTCCACGCCCTTGAAAAAATTTACAGCTTAAACTAACGCCCTACACTAGTAACAGGAAATATTAGTCAAGAATTATTCTTCACTGCTAACCATGGGGAAATATATAAAACAGGTAACTGGTAGTTATTTAGTTTTATCAGGACACAACAAAACCTTAAAAATGGTTTAAAATACAAAAGCTTCTAGATTTAAAAACAATATAAAAATCAAGCTCTTTTTGTAAATTAAAAAAAACTGGGTTAAGCTTGCAGCAGTTAGATTAATACAGTTAACATAAACATATAAAAATGATATGCTCTTGTTTTTGTAAGCAACATATTAGGAAATAAGTATTGTTTAATATTTATTTCATAAATAAATAATGTTTTATAACAATAATTACTTAAACTTATATTATATTTAGGAATAGATACTAAAGAAATCCTATAATTAATTTTACGTGGGTTTAAAAAATAAATACGTAATTATATTTCAGGGTTTCATTAAAACAATTACCTTATTTCTAAGGCTCATCCTGTATAATCCTTAAAATTATTAGAATATGTTCGTTTGTTACATTTAAACCAGAATTTACTTTGCCACAAATAATATCACTTTCAGTAAAAACTTACTTTACTCTATAACCTTTTAAAAAATAAAGTAACATGGCGCAGTCTTTTTATGCCCCAAATTAAATTACCATAACTTCTTTAACTTTATCCTTAACTTTAGCATTTATTCAGCAAAATCCACTGCTATAAATCATTTACTTACATGGGACGGTCGCAAAAAAATATATTTAAATTAGATTGTTGACCCGTGCTTAATAGCCTAAGTGTTTTCGCAAAAAAATATTGCCAAAATGATGCAGTTGCATTTAAAGTAATTTAAGTGACAATTAAAACCCAAAAAATTATTTTTAATAAACCAAATTAAGTAAACTAAATAATCACATGTTGGTTAAAAAGGGATTTCTTTATTTTGACAATAAATTAATAAACAAAAAAATTACAATACTTTAATATTTGATCAGCATTATTTGATGTCACAGCGATTAAAAAATACAATAAAATATGAACAATATGGCCACTTAGTGACATCTAAACAACGTTTAGTACTTTTTGGGCTCTCCTTCATTATCAATAACCGCTTGAAGACGTTTTGGCATTGATTACACCAATTTATTTGTGTATTCTTGAAATATCATATCCCATTCTTCCGTTATTTTTCTTTGTAAATTATTTTTATTACTTATTTGACTTTTGTGTACTCTGTTTTTTAAATGTGTCCAAGGATTTTCAATTACATTCAAATCAGACGATTGGGGAGATGTTTTGATAACACGTGGGTAATCATAGAGTAACCATTCACGAACTAAGTAAGAGTTGTGTTTGGGATCATTGTCGTAGTAAAAGCGAAAGGTTTCAATAATTCCAAGTTTTTCTGCACCAGTCCTAAGATGCTGCCTTAAAATATGTAAATACATATACTGGTTCATAATACCCTCAATAAAATGGATACTACCTGCCCCAGCAGATGATAAACAGTTCCATAGCCTAATGTTTTTTTTCAGCTCTTCATTTGGCTTTCTTCAGGCAGTTATTTTTCCATCCGATTCAAAAACCTAACAAATCAGTTTGCAACTAACATATGACTAGTTATTTTTACTTAATTTGGTTTATTAAAAATATTTTTTTGGGTTTCAGTTGGAACTTAAATTACTTTAAAGGCAACTGCATCATTTTGGCTGTGAGTCACTGTATGTATATACGTTGGGTCAGTCCACGAAGGCTGAGGTCCAAAAACTAATGTACTGTACATTTACAATAAAAATTAGGTTTTAATATTTTTTATATTTTAATTTTTTCTTCACAAGTTAATAACACCATTTTTATGTACTGTCAAAGTCGCTGTCAAACATTTTTTGCTATCAATAATTCATAAGTATGTCAAAGCATCCTAGATCACATGTAACTACAGTTAAATTTGGATTGTTATTGTGGACATACGTTAAAAAAATCGTAAATGGGTGTAATTGCATATTTAAACGTTGTTTTTGGTTCTGATCAACTTTTTTTATTATAATTTTCGATATTGTTAAAAATAAAGGTACTTTACTCTTGGCAAAGTTCATATTTTTTGACAAACCTCGTTTACGCCTGGAATAATTTAATGTCTGATAGTTGCATTATGGCTTTTAGACCATGCAGGACCTATTATGAAAAATAGCTTTTTTTCGTAAAATTAATATTAAAAAAGTTTTTCATATTGTTTCAGCTTACAGAGACATACTGTATATGTTGGCGACAAACGCTAAAACTCGTCATTTCCTGAAATGACTAGTCTAGTATTATTACAGTGTATAACTTACTATTTAGCTGTAATGCCTGAATCCGTTTTGGGAAAACAGTGAATTAATCATTTTTAATTCATTGTTTGCCTGTGTATTACAGGAAATGAGTGAATGGTTAGTTCTTGTTAGTCGAATTAGGTTTTTACACTATTTGTCGACAAGTCTGACACTTAATGTTAAGAAGACCAAATTCATGATTGTCACCAAGACTGAAGTGACCAACGAAGAGTCGAGAGGTATGACTACCTAGGTACAAGTGTCAACTGTTTCGTGGACTATTATTCAGAAATAAGGATTCGCATTGAGAAAGCCTGTGCATCCTTTGTGAAAATCAAGAAGCCGCTCTGTAGTCGCGATCTGAGCCTGGACCTAGGAATCCGGATGCTCCAATGTTATGCATTCCCAGTTCTATTTTATGGTATTGAAACTTGAATTCTTAACGTGCACTGCGGGAGGAAACTGGAACCGTCGGATGTTGAGAATATCATGGACAGAACATGTGTCCAACGTGAAGGTTCTGAGAAAACTGAAAAAAAGCGTAGAGGTTCCTACATGAGGTGAAGAAAAGAAAATTGCAATTACTCGGCCTCATTATAAGAGGTCCAAAGTGTGGGATTCTGCAAGTCATAATCAAGGGAAAAAGATCTGTGGGAAAAAGAAGAATATTCTGGCCTAGGAATTTGCGAGAATTAGACGTACAATGTCACGTCATCCGACCTATTTAATGTAGCAGCTTCCAAAATCATAATAGCAATGATGATAGCCAATCTCCGAAAGAGACACGGTACATGAAAAAGAAGAAGACAGATTTTAGCTTTGACGCTAACACATATATTGGCATTCCTAGTACATAATCCTATTACAATAAATCTGCACCTAGAAAAATATTTTTGTCCATAAACTGGCCTAAACTTATTTATGGCCATTTTTCATTTTACGTAGGTAGACAAAATTATTGCAAAAGGTAATCCATAATGACTATAGAATATATCGACTTAAGTTAGACATTATGTTAGTATCAGCAAGCAACAAAAACATTTAAATATGTACTTATTTCAAATACTTTTTAATGCTTATATGGGTTGCTTAAATTTTAAAAATTAATAAATTTTAAATACTGACTTAATAACAACTGTTGTCAAAAATTGGCAACAAGGTAAAAATAAACAGGTAATCATATTATTCAAAATAATTTCTTTTAACAAATTGATCATTACAGAACTATTTGGTATAGTCTTTAGATACTTTTAGTGTATTAATAAAAAAAACTACCACTTATTTTCATATCCAACACTCATAATCTACTCGGCTAGACAGCAGCATGTTAAAAGTTTTTTTAACTTTCTCCCTCTAAGACAAAAATTATTTATTTGCTTTTAATCTAAACACTCTGTATGTATCTCAGATCAGACTTTCTTCGAATTAATGTTTTCATGTTTAAAAATCAATTTAAAGAAAAGTCGTTAGCCTTGTAAACTCTTACATGAAAGCTTTCTTCTCTTGGCGACTGACTAGGTGTAAAAGGATCAGTTGCACTTTCTAGATATTTTTTAAGAAATTGACCAACAATTTCTTGGCTAGCAGTTTTGAGCAAAACAACACAGATGATCGCATATATTTTTTTTAGAATATATCTGGAAAGTCCCCGAGCGTCTAAATTTTTTCATTCCTTTATCCCTAGAGTGACTTAACTTTGTAACCTACTGCCCGCAAAGGTTTTTTCTTTTCATCCAAACTTTTAAATCTTGAGCTCGTGGCAATAGACTACAATTTTTTTTAGTTGGGTACATAAGTAGTTACGGTTTAAAAAAAACCTTTATGGTCTGTCCAAAAATAAAAAAGTTGTATTAAAAGAAAAATTAAAATATTTCAAGTTTAATTTTTTTAATAATTAATATTTTTAATTATATCGGAAATAAATATTTTCTTTTTTGATTTTTAACAAAAATAACTATCTTATTATGTATGTTCGTTTTAGATAATACATGTATTTGTATTAATAAATAAATTTAAATCGAGTTTTTAAGTAGTGCATAGTGAGAAAAGTAATTAAATTTTTGCAAAAGTAATTTTATGAATCAAAGTTTATAGCTTTTAACTTAAAGGATGTTATAATTACCTGTTTTATTAGAAATTACATAAAACTGTAAGTTTGGTGGTTTTAAGAAATTCTTAATTTATTTAGCTAGGATGATTATTCATTTTAATTTTAATATTGGCCTCAAGAAATACTTACACATTTTTTTAATAAAAAACTATGTTAAATAAAGTTTTATAAACAAATTTAAATTACCTACTGGTGCTATTGAAAAACGAATACTGGTTTAAAACGATTTATTAAGAAAAAGAAGGTATTAAGATCGATATAAACTTTATTTTATTTTAGAAGTGGTGAAAAATTGTAACCTAGAAAAACAGAATTTTTGATAGTAAATTTTTAAAAAATTAAGAAAATCAAATAAGTTTTTTTATTATTTGCATTGTTTGCAAACATGGTATTTTAATTAGTAATGCATATGTTATAATTAAAATTCATTTACTTGATTTTTTTTCTAAAATTAAGAAACAGTCCGTGTCAAAGTTATTTAAATTTATGAATTTAAATATTTAATTTTTTACGAATTTTTTATGGATTTTTTTTTGAACATGTTTTTTTTTATTAATTTAATTTTAAATATCTAACTCGCACGCCATCTTTCTGGCATCTTTAGGTGTGCTTCTAACGGGCAGGTGGTACTGTATGTATTAAATTTTGTTATATTTTTTCTTAAGAAGCAGGAATTGGTGCCTCTATAGGAAGAGAATTAATTAAAAAGTTTTACAAATTCTAACTTGCCTCGGAATTTTGTTGCATTTAATTTTGTATTTACCTGGGAATATCCCCAATTCCAAGTAAAATCTTATCTAAAATAAGTTTTACGTGTTAAGGAATACACATATGTTAATTAAATTTAAAAAAAAAATATCCCTCATAAGAAAAATATTCGTGTTAATCGATTTGGTCAGCAACCCTCCTAGAAGAACGCCATTTTTCTCAATTCAAATGATCGTATTTGCAATGAACTCAAACAAAAGTAATAATAATTAATGTGATTGTATAAAGTGCTAATTTTAAACAGAGAATTTAAAATCCAGTATGTGACAATTTATTCCGATTAGTGAAACCCGATTGTGACAGTTTTACTTAATATGTGCAACTTATTCGGATTTAATAAGTTAATCAAAAATAAACCCAGTGGTTTATTAAAGGGAGAATTCCCAATACCTTCTGGTCCTTTAAGGGAAGGTGTGTAAGCGTGCAAGCTTATTCACAGCTTTTTCATGCGTGGACATATACTCCAGAAAATTTAAAGTAGACAAGATCAAATTAACAGGTAAAGCACTAAAAATGTTACAGATTTCCAAAAAAAAGAAAATATTACAAAAGAAGTACAAAAATCTAACGTTTTATTCAGAGCAATATTCCAAATTTATTCCCATGATTCTTCGTATAATAAAATTAGGCTTTAAGTATTTAAAATTTATTTTTAACGACATTTTTCAAAAAAGGTATTTTTTATGTTGCTTAGCACTGTATTTTTTTAATTTTGACCAAAAGGTTTCAAATAATAACCAATTTGTTCTAAAATTTTTTTTTTACATAGTTTTGGTTAGTGGTAGTGGTTATACATAGTTGTTAATAACTTGATAAATCTTTAAAGCCTCAATTTTTTTAAGAGGAACATCCAAAGTATTATTACTCTCCCCAGTACCTTGCCGAAAATTAACTTTTAATTTTATTTATTTCAGCATTAATTAAACTTTAAAATGTAGAAAAACATTAAACATAAGTAAAACTTACAGGGTAGTTTATTAGTTTTACCTCTACGCTTCGTATAAAGTAGCAATCTGTTTTTTTTCGGGCCTAGAATGGCTGTCGCTTTATTTTCGTGTTAACACGTTCTCTTCTTTTCTGTTTAAGCGTATACTCATTAAAATGATTCCAGATTAGTTGGTTAAATTAAACAGTTGCTTTTAAAGTTGCTAGGTTATAACAAGGTTTCGGATTTATTCTGCGTTTTTACTAAATAAGGAGGGTAAGAAAACATAGTTTTGCACTTTTTGTTATTAATACCCTTCCCTAGGCTGGGTTTTTTATTCTCTGCCTTAGAAAAAAATCAGTTTAATTTACATATGACCAGAACTTTTTAAACTTTTTAGAGGTTTAAAAAATATGACTTTAATGGATACAGGCCTAAAAATGTGCTATTTCTGTCATTACATTCTCCTCTAAGAAAAAGAATGTAATGAAAAACTAGTAAACGTAATTACTACCTTTTGTTTAATAGATAATGGATAAAAATTACACAAATAAATTAAAAGAACAATTACAAATTTCAGAAATGAGGCAAATAAAAAAAGAGAAATGTAAAATAAAGAAAAATACCATACCACAAAGTTTAGGACTTAAAAAAATATAAGTTTGCATAAAAATAAAGTAAATAGTAAACCTCTTATTTCAAATTTATTTGAAATTTTAAATATCTAAAAGCCCACATACAGAACGCAGAAAACTAAAATAGTACAAAAACGAAAACAAAAATTGAAAAAAAAGAAACCCAAAGAGATCCGAAGCTTCACCAACTATATAAACAAAAAATACCAAAACAAAATAAAAAAGGAGAAAACTAAAATACCTAAGTAAAAAAGAAAAAAATAAAAAGATGGGCTGCTGCATTAAAGCGCTACAGGGCAAAAACAAGAACTAGTCGCAAGGCTTCAAACATACTCCATCCTTAATGTCATCAGAAAGCCGCCCTTTAACACCAGCATTAAGAGTGCAACTAAATAGAGCTAGCAAAAAAAAACAAAATCGAAAATACAAAAAACTGAGAAAAGAAATTTATCGTTTTAAAGAATCATTATATAAGGCTGAGCAGAGGGCATCTAGAAAAAGAAAAAGACAAGAACGTTTTGAAGCAAAAATAACTGTAGAACATAAAACGCAAAAAACATTTAGAAGAATGAAAAAAAAAAACAAATATTAGTAGCGAAATAAAAAAAGAAAAAACAGAAAAGAAATCAACACTTAAATAGATAGATAGAATAGTCTCTCCTTAGTAATGAAAATATTATTTTGTCACCTGGGAAACGAGACACGATTACAAGAAAAAGAAATAAAAAAAAAAAAGATAATTGACATAGCATTTGAGGGGTATTTTTTGAAATAATACTGTTGTTTCTTAAATTTAACTTAAACGCACGAAATGATTGACTATTTATAAAGCTTTTCTAAGTTTTGCAAAGTAATACATGATTTTTTTTTATTATTAGATTCGCTACTTATCATTTTTTTTACTTCTCCAGGCAGCTTATATTAATTACTTGTACTTTATACCTTATACCAAATAATTGTTTTCCCATATTTTTATCACTAAATGTGATTCTTTCGTTTTAATAAGTAAAAAGATTTACATATTTTGCTATTTCGCTGAAAACAAGAAAAAAAACACTAAGTTCTTTTAAAAAAAACTTCTGCGTTTAAAAACGTAACCAGACACATACATTCTGTACCCAATTAGTTACTTGGGTTTTAATACAATCTACTAGGGCTTATAGTTTGCACTTTTTATTTGCGCATATTTATTTTCAAGCACCAACTTTATTTGAACAATAAGATATAGGAATGTCTTGACAAAAATGTATACCTTTGTTCGTTCTTCCTTAATTCTTTCTAATTTCTTCTTGGGTATTTGAGGTACCCTCATACAAAGTAGATGTATTTATATGGATAGTTGCGAAATAAACACGGAAAAAGTTATATATAATAATTAAAAATATGTCAAAAAAGTTAAAAAAAATATAGAGTATGTCTCAGGAAGTTGGAACCATATGGAAAACTTTTTATTATTAATTTTACGAAAAAAAGTTATTTTTCATAAAAAGTTACGCATGGTCTAAAACCTAAAATGCAAGTATATAATATTAAATTTTTCCAGACGTATAGGAGGTTTGTCAAAAAGTATAAATTTTGCCCAGGAGTTAGGTACCTTTATTTTTGACAATGTCGAAAATTCTTATTCAAAAAATTTGATCAAAACTTAAAACCACGTTTAAATATGCAATTACATCCATTTACGATAAAACCAAATATATTTTTCTTTTTGGAATGCATGTCTACATTAACAATGAAAATTTTCCTATAGTAACAAGTAATCTAGGATGCTCTGGCATAGAAATGAATTGTTAAGAGGAAGAAATGTTTGGCAGCGACCGTTAAAACAGGTAACAAATTATAAAGTACATAAAAATGGTATAATTAACTTGTGTTGTGTTCATTTATAAGTAATAATGTAGAAAAACTGAAAAAAATAACAGAAAATAATTTTTTATCGTAAATGGGTATAATTGCATATTTAAACATGATTTTTAGTTTCAATTAACTTTTCTTTTTAACAATTTTTGAAATTGTCAAAAATAAAGGTACTTTACTCTTGAGCAAAAATCATACTTATTGAGAAACCCTAAATACGCCTAAAAAAATTAATATTTGATAGTTGTATTTTAGGTTTTAGGCAGAACTTTTTATAAAAAATAACTTTTTTTCGTAAAATTAATAATAAAGTTTTCCACGTGGCTCCAACTGTATATTTCTTTAAATAATTTAAATAAAATATAGCTGTTTTAGTAATCCCTAAAAACAACCCTTCTATAATTTGGCGCTTATTATAAAAAAGTATAATTTTCATAACGGATAAAGAAAATAGCTTTTGGTAAAATTCAAATAACCATTATTTGTAAATTTGGCAATTTCTTAGTATTTCTTAAAGTTAAAATAATTTAGTACTAATACTAGTTTAAAATATTTTTCTTACATATAAAAGCCTTTTTCAAATCATGTGATTTGTCCAATTATTAAGTTAAACAAGTGACAACTTTTACTTTACAATTACGTAATACCTTTGTTATTTAAATTCCGCAGTGTTAAAGTTATTAAAATTAATTAAGCTGTCGAATTAACTTGCTGCTATTTATTCTAATAAGGAAAAACATTTAACAGCGTTAGTGTTTGTGTGGTGTATATCTACTAAAACGATGGTTATAATTGTCTGCATCCTATTAGGCAAAAATAACTAACACCAAGTTAAATTGTTACTATTTATAAAGCAATATTATTACTCAAACATCAACTTCTAATAGCAGTTTTATTAACTATAAATTTTACGAATAAGGATTCTGTAAGAGGTACATTTCAAATCCATAAAATAAACATATTTTTTTTAACAAATTTTTTTAATGCGACATTAAAAAATTGAATGTTTAACTTATACAGGGTGTAAAAAGTATCATTTGTCACGATTTTAATGGGCGATAGAGGAGCACAAAACAAGCCAAAAAAGCCAATAGCACATTGGTTTAAAGTTAAATATTGTTTTCGAAATATGGCTTTTTAAAGTTTAAAACATTTGGCGCGCCCACTTCATCACGCATCGAGTCGAACGTCAAACATTTTTTGCGATGTTTTACATATTTACACATTTGTTTAAAGAGATTTTTATTTGCAATTAAAAAATAATTGTACTTACCACACACTAATTTGAGCATAATATCCATTTTAAGAACACAAATTATTATGTTTTAAAACAGCACTTTTTTGCTTGAAGAATAAAAAGTCTCTAATTATAAAAAAAGGAGCTGTAAACTTTGGTATGTGATACGTTGATTTTGCGGCCTAATGACTTTGTACTAATTCCAGGATTTTCTTCCGCAATTTTGAAACTTATTTTCTCTTATTCCACAGTTACATATTCCAGGATTTCTAGGTTGCACACATCCCATTTCCAAAACTTTTTGGCAGCGTTGTGGAAATCTTTATTAACATATCGGCATATTCCCGGTTTCAAAACATTATTTTGAACTTCAAGGCACAAAATAAAATTTAGTGGTGACTTGAGAAACTCCAGCGCTGTTGTCAAATGTTTTTTAAATAATAAAATTATTTAATTTATAGACTGACACGTTTAAAACTTAGTTTTTTTTATTAGCAAATGAATCTACTGATGAGCGATTAAGACTAACGTTGACAATTGTTGAGCATTTCAGAAATAATTGCTACCAAAGTTTGTAACTTTTATATCGTTTAGACAAAAATATAATAAGTTTTGACACATAAGTGATAAAAACTTTTTAACTTGTTTTGAGCTTCACTATCTCCCATTAAGATCATGAGCATCATACCTTTTACACCCTGTATTACTGTATCGAAATGTATTTTAAATACCGTAGCAACAAACTGCCTCTTTCTTTCCTAAGGGCACTTATAATATCATAGTACTTAGACTTTGAGGAGCCTTCATAAAATGTCTAAAAATAAAAACAAGTTGTTTTTAAAGGAAAAACAAAAAATGTAAGTATTTATAGTCTTTTTAAAAAGATTTATTATTTTCTCAATAGGTATATAATATATGATTATTCAATTCTTTTTTTACTCTTTAGTAAAATAACTAATTGTAAGTATTTTAAAAACATGGTTTAGTATAATAACCTTAAAATTATAAAAAATAGGTAAGTTTAGAACTAAATTTGATTTTAAAATATTACATATTTTTTGTAGGTGCAAGTTATAATATAGGTAAAAAAAGAACCCAACTTAAAAAATTTATAACGCCTTTGACGATTTAACGTTTATAGTTTTTTACATAAAATGGTATTTTTGAAATATATATTCTGCCTTTTCATTAAACAAAACAATAATCTTTTAGCTTCTTAGTAGCTTTGGTAAATAAAAAAAAAATGTGGTTAAAGCATTTAGTGGGATCCTAAAAGTAACTTACATCATTTCTTTCTTCTTAATCACACTTTAAAAGTAGGTACATCTGACCTTTTTAAGAGGGAAAGCTAATCACCCATGGTAAATTCAAACTAAATATATCAAAATTTTTTCTTACATTTTAATGAATTTGATTTAAAATTTAAGCATATTATCTGTTTACAATGGGCATAAACAGTTTTTTGTAAATTTCATATATTTACTTCTAACCTTGTAGTAAAAAACTAATATAAATAAAATAAAAATATTTAAATTAAATTGTGGCAACCAGAAACTGTTTAGGGCTCACAATTTCTAACATTATAGGAGAAAATTATAATTTAAATAAATTTAACTTTATTGCAACCCATAAAGTTCAAAAGCATTAAATGTAATTTAATTTTCTTATTCAAGGCACTAAACTGTGTGTATGCTGCAAAAGATTTAAACAAACTATTTTACCGGTGACAATGAATTTAAAATATTTTTTATTTATTTATAAACCTTATTTTTAATAATTGTATTATTGTACAGGGTCTTTATTTATGTCCGTAAACCACGTGACTAAAAATGTTGCGGGATGTCTATTCAGAGGTTGCACAAAATTTAATAAAATATCCCTAGAAATATTCATTGGCGCTGAGCATTTTAAAATCAATTTTGAAATGTCAAAAGTATTTGTTTTTTTAAGGTACCAAATTATTACAGCCTTTTTGGATAATTTTTGCATGTAGTTAGTTTTAAGTTTCTTGTTTGTCAATAATTAAATTTGCTAGATTTAGGTAGAAAAGGTGTTGGGTTTAGTAAAGATGTGTATTAATTTTTATAGTACCTTTGGATTTTCGTTAATTTAAACTTGAAAAGAAAATTGAGGTCCGTTAACTCGTAGGTCACCCAGTTTGTTTAAATTAATTAAATTAAAACTAACTGACTTAGATTTGTTTGTATATTGGTAATAAGTTATACTACATAAGTGTTTTTACACGCCAATTAGTAAATAATAAAAGAAATTTGGATAATTATTACTACACACTAAAAGAAATTAAAATAAAACAATCTACAATTATTTAAATATTATTACAGTAATCAAAAATAAAGTTTCGGTATATGGATTCTCCGTGGCCCAAGTTCGGTAGTTCTGACTAATTAACATATATCGAGAAATGAAACCAAGCTTCATCAGAGAAGAAAGTGCGGTCCAAAACATTATTATTGTTAAAAATCCTATTAAATCATTGAGAAAACTGAACCCTTCTTGGAAAATCTGGTGGAAGGAGTTCTTGCAATACTGTGACCTGAATGCATTTCCAATTTTTTGGTTAGTGCTTTATGGCAAGTACCAACAGACATTCCTAAAAAATGTATGGCACTGGTAAAAAACTTCAATTTTTATTTAAAATAGTATTTTTACCGGTCCGCGTAGACAACTTCTTCACCGATTTGTTAGGACAGTGCTCCATTCGGGCACGTATATCAAGAACAAGTTCTGTAAGCACGGTAGACCTTCCAGTGAACTTTTCCTTACAAAAGCAATTCTTGTTTTCAAAGCGATTGATTAGCACATGTCTGTTATAGACAAATGTTTCGTACTTAACAAGATTTCAGAAAACCTTTCGCTAAACTAGTCCATTCTCCAAATACCGCAAACGACAACAACGTCTAAATCTGTCAGTAGTGTCAGTCAAGTCAACTGTCAAACAAAACTTGCTGTGTTGCCAAACCTAATTTTGCCTCATAAAAGGTGTGTTCTTTTGACTTGCTCTGATTCTGATTTTTTCGGAATTTTACCATTTTAGGAAGTTATTATAATTAGTAATTTTGATTTAAACATTTTCCGCTTTGTTCTGAGTTTAGAAACTGGTAAATGGTCACCAAGCTCTATTATTTACATCTCAACGTCTTTTACATACTTGTCATTTGTTATTGTTACGTAATGGCCTACTAAAATTTTGAGAAAAAAAATCGATTTTGGCAGCCATTTTAAAAGCAATTGACAAGTGTGACACGGGGTTAAAAAGATAATTTTATGGCGGATTGGTGGGCTAAAAATTTATACAGGGTGCTATTTAAAATTTTAAATTTAGGGTTACTTTTGGTTAAACCAGAAGTGAAAAAATTAGTTTTATTGAGTCATTTAAAGCGAGTCCTTATGACAAGTGCATCACCGAAATTTCAGAAAATTATTTTAATAAATAAAAAAGTTATGAGCTGCTATATGTCCGCTGTGTCACCCGGTATACCCGACTATGAAATCCACTTCCGACATCAATGTTACAATTTACTAACTTGTCGTATGTGTGTTGGGGAATTCAAACACTCTGCAAAACTTAACAACTATTTATTCACTACTTTACAATGTTACAACTCTTCCCGATCCTACCTCTATTACTTCTATATTATAACTGACTAACTACGGTTGACCATGAGCCTTATATATTTACCCTAATGTTTTATATATTTCCAGAAACATTACCTATATTGTCCTTTAACTACGTCCTTAAAGCTACTGAAATAATCCCAGAAAATTCTTTAGGTTCTACTCTTACTACTATTTATATTATTTGTCCTAATGAAAAAAAGCATTATTTTTAAAATTTCCATAATATCAATGTATAAATAACTTAAATGTTGGAAAGTAATTTGTACTGTATTAGAGTATTTATAAAATTTTACAAATAGAAATGTGATAAATATTGTCATTTTGTCAGAATACTAATTTCTACAAATAATATTGTGTTGCTGTCTTTTGTCATCGTCTTGTGTGGCCGGATATAAACCTTATAATTTTTGTAGATTAGATTAGATTATTTAAGCGGAGATGGCGAAAAATGACCTCCACCACTGTAACCTTACCAGATTTATTGTGGTTTCTCCTATCGTTCTTTAGGTACCTTGTCCAAGCCCGTCTTCTTAACTAGACTCCAGAGTCTCGACACTGGCCACTCCATATAACTTGCCGGTTTTGGCTTCTCCTCCCCAAGCCTAGTAAACCTAAGCCTGCATAGTGCTTTGCAATGGCACCACACATGTAAGGCTGTTTCTTCAGCCTCCTGGCAGAACCTACACAGGCCATCCTCCACCAGGTTTATTCTTTCCAGGTGCTTGTTGAGTTTACAATGTCCTGTTAGTTGACCTACCGTTATCCTTACTACCTTACGGCTGTGGCTCAGTAGGTCCGATGTAAACTTGGCCGAGCAGGTCTTAATGAACTGCTTTGCCTGTCGTTGTCCCGGTGTTTGTACCCACCAGCTTTGAAACTCTCTGTCTACCCAACTCTTAATAGATGCTTTGAAGAGACCTGCCGAGATACCGCAGAATGGCTCCGGGCCTATCATTTCCGCGGCTGATCCTCTTTTGGCTAGGTCGTCGGCCTCTTCGTTGCCTGGATGGCCCTCGTGGCCTGGTACCCAGGCTACCGTTAGTTTGTTTGCCAAGTCGACTTTTTCCAGGGCCTGTATACAGTCCCCGACTAGTTTGGAATTAACTTTTGGGGAACTGATGGTCTTCAGGGCCGCTTGGCTATCTGAGAAAATGACGATATTTTTTCCTTTACTCCCTTTTTCTTTAATCCTCACGGCGCAATGCACTATTGCTGCGATTTCCGCTTGGAAAACCGTGGCGTGCTGACAGAGACTTAAGATTACCTTTTCTAGGCTTATCTCCATAGATGCCAGCTCCTACACCCTTGTTGGTCTTGGAGCCATCTGTATACCAGATATGATCGGCTTTGATTGAGGCCTCCTTCCAGTCCTCCCTATCTGGTATGACAATACGATAGTGTCTATTGAAGATGAAACGAGGGGTTGTCCTGTCTGAGGGCATCTCAAACAATGAGCTGACCTCTTGGTCCTCCTCTATTTCCCATCTTGGAGTCCTTCGGTGTTCTATAATTGGACTTTGACCTTCCTTTGAGCCTATAGAGTACCGCCTTTACTTGCCCCTGTATGTAGATGTGGAGTGGCGGCAGGTTTAGCAGCACTTCCAGGGCTGCGGTTGGAGTTGGTCTCATAGCTCCCGTGATGCATACGCATGCTAGCCTTTGCACACTTTGAAGTTGTCTAGTTGCTACGGTCTGTAAGACCCTTGCCCCCCAGGCAACTGAACCATAGGTTATCATGGGTCTTATTACCATTTTATACAACCACATGTGCATCTTTGGGTTAAGTCCCCAGCTTTTTCCACAAAGTCTGCGACATCTCCCAAGGGCAATTTTTGCCTTCTGAACAAGTTTGTTGAGGTGTGGTCCCCAGTTCATCTTTTGGTCAAAAATGACTCCTAGATACTTAACCTCTTTTGAGAAGGGGATTTCCACTCCATTGAGCTTTGGACATCTGAGTGCCCTTAGTGCTCTTTTCTTTGCGAAGGGAACAATAACGGTCTTTTGTGGATTAACCGACAGATCTTCCTCCCTGCACCATTCGTCTACGATGTTCAGTGCGTTTTGCGTCCTTTCTGAAACAAAGTCTAAGTGCTTACCTCTAACTACGATGGCTTGTCGTCTGCGTAGCCGAGGCAGTGAAACCTCTCTTGGCCATTTTTGCCAGAAGGTCGTCGACTAGATCGCCCAGTATAATGGTGAGAGAACACCTCCTTGTGGGCAGCCCCTCCCCACCTCAGCTTCTATGGTGTCCTCGCCCAAGGTGGATCTAATGACCCTGTTTCTTAGGCTGGCCTCCATCCAGTAGCATATGGTGTGCGGGATGTTCCTTCGTGTAAGAGCCTTCATTAACGATCCTGTTGGAACGTTGTTGAACGCTCCCTCTATGTCTAGAAATGTGCCAAGCGCTATCTCTTTGTCATCGATTGACTTTGTCAGGAGCCTGCTCAGATCGTCCAGAGCGGAGTCCGCAGACTTTCCTGATTGATAGGTATACTGGCGGTCACTTAAAGGGTATAGTGATAGTATGTTATCCCTTATGTATCTATCCACAATTTTTTCCAATGTTTTGAGCAGGAACGAGGTTAGACTTATAGGTCTATAGGACTTAGGCGTTTGGTCTGAAATTCTGCCTATCTTTGGCAGGTAGACTACTGTAGCCTTTTGCCATATTTTTGGTATGTAGCCCCAGGCAATGCATGCTCTGAAAATTTTTGCAGAGATGCGGCAGTAATATGGCCATGCCTTTTTGGAGCAGTACCAAGATTTCATCCGGGCCTGGCGACTTGTATGGGTGGAACTCGCCTATGGCCCATTTGATTTTTTCATATGTTACACCTCCTTTGCCTTATCCCAGTCTTCCTTTAGGGGTCTTCTGGGATTGCGGGCTTGTTAATCAATTATGGTTGATCCTGGAAAGTGGGTGTTAATCAATAGCCCTAGGGTTTCCTTGTTAGTGCTCGTGAAGGCCCCGTCCGTTCTTTTAGGGGCTCGGGAGCACTCGCAGTACCTTCTCTGCGAGGACTCTGTGGATCCTGGCGCATTCCGGGGTTTCTGTGATTTGTTTACAGAATTGTTCCCAGGAAATTCTTTTCGCCTTGGGATCTCTTTGTTGTACTGCGTAAGTTTCGTTTTGTACGTTACCCAGTCTTGGTTGAGTTTGGCCTTGTTAAATAGCCTTCTCACCTCGGATCTAAGACCCTCTAGGTGACTATTCCACCAGACTGTTTTATTTCTTTGTTGTCTTGTTTGTTCTGGACAGTTTTCTTTATAGGCCGTTTTTATTGCCTCATTTAGTTGGTCTACTGCCAGATCAAGACCCTTCGTTGTGAAGATTGTTGCCGTGCCCCCGCTTCTAGTGCTCTTTCATAGCCTTGCCAGAGTGTCCTCCTTGTAAGTAGTGATTAAAAAAAATAACTTAAGTTCACTTTAATACCAAGGCAAAATTTAGGGCATTTAAATTTATGCCATAGCAGTCCAAACACAAAACCCATTATAAAATTTATCCACTACATAACCTGCACGTTTTGAAGGTAGCACCGCATATCAATAAATTTATCAAAACATATTTTAATAAAATGAAAATCGCAGAAATTATATTTATTTTTCTAACTCTGGTCAATTTTAGTTTAAAATAAATTAACTTCAAAGGTCAAAGATGAATTATATAAACTGACTTCCAAAATTAACTTAAAAATAATACCAATTATTTTCTCCATATAAATCAACGCTAAAAGTAAGCTTTAAAAGTTTGAAGTAGAATTAGGTATATTCTTAAAAAAAAAATAAATAAATAAAATGAAACAGTCTAAAATAATATTTAAGTGAATCAGATCCCATTAAGGGAGAAGAATTTATTACTTTAACAAATTAAAATTTATTATTATATTAACAACTTATCTAAATACCTATTTTGGATAAATATAAAATAAAACACGTTGAGTTTTATATTGTAAAGACCCATTTAACCATCTAAAATCTAACCAATTAGGTCGTATTTCCTCGTCTTATCTGGCACAATTAGTTTTTATATTTTAAATTTAGGTTTTCACGTTTTAAAAAACTATAAACTAAACCCTTGTAAGAAAAATTTTAGGAATGTTAGGCATCACAATGTTGGCCAATTATTCTTATTTATGCAATAAAATCTCTGAAGTTTACAAAGCGTGGTCGATACAACCGTACTTACATCACCAGATATTAGATGAGTTCTTGTATTGGTACCTTGATTTTATTTCTAAAATACAATAATCTAAAAACAATGAAGTGTTTTTATAAATTATTATTATTCGTAGTTTATTAAAATTAGTTTAAACATTTTAACACAGTAAGAACTTAGTTAATACTACGTCGGTTGCAACCAATATGACCTACTTAATCTATGGAGCCATTAAAAAGGTATTGATACTTATGTAAAAAAAAATATGTATGTAGACCTTTAGAATGCGTATAACAGCAATGTTATAATTTTCCAACCTATTTTATATAATATATTATTGCTTAGATATACGAATTATTGGGAAAAAAACTTAAAAAAATATATAATATTATTGTACTAAAATAGTTAACACAGGGACGATTAATGCTGCTTAAACAGTTTGGTGCTAAGAAATGGCTAAGTCATAGTTTGCAAAACTTAAATACTTCCAAACAAACTTAAATATTTACTCTATTCATAAGAAAAGTAGAAACATCTTCCCGGAAGGATACAACTTAAAACTTTGTATAATGCCAACTTCGCTTTCCTCTACAGGCATTTTGTAAACGAATATTTCTATCAAAATTTGAAAAATGTTTTTATATATAACTATAAATATCTTTTTATTTACAAAATAATACGAATTACACATTTTTAATATATTTTTTTATTACAAAAACTATACAGGTTGTTATGGAAATAACTTATTATGTTAAAACTCTAAAATTTTTATGTAAAAACAACTATATTTAAATTATTAATATTAACAAACCACCATAAATAACTTAAATACTTGACCAAGAAATTGTAATTTTAAATACCACACCTATAACTGGACGTTTTAAGCTAGTCCTTTAAATATCAATGCTTTTTTTTATTCAGTGTAAGATTACCATATTATATTCATGAAATTTTTACTCGCCTTTTGATAAATGCAATATTATGTTGTGAAAAAAGAATATTGTTTTTGTATTAATTGGGCTAACAAAAGGATTGTATTTGGAGTTTAAAATATAACACTTTCTTATTTTATTTTATAAGAATTTGTCAGTAAATTATTATTTTTTAAGTTCGTCCCCAGGGTGAAGTCGATTTATATTTGTTATAAGAGATAAAGATTAGATAAGGTCTTTTATTTATAACAAACAGTAAATTATTATTTTACAGTTTAGTATTTTTACAAATTATTTTTTCGTAAAAAACACCCCTAACATAGTACCAGTGATTCGTACACTATTGAGTATAGCCCATGCTTTTTTCTGGACAAGGAATCGAATTACAAACCCCAATACACGTTGTATCTTATAAATCTTTAATAAAAATAATATCAACAAAAAATTTTTTTCACACAGAAAATAATTTACAGTAAAAAATATATGGCGTAAACTATTCATTACAACCTAAGTCTATTTCCTCACAAAGAAATGAACAGCAAACAACTCTACACAAAAAAGCGTTTCGTCCTACTTGATCCAAAACTTTTATTGTTTTGCACAATACTTTAATAAAATACGTCCTGTTTTTACGGCATTTTTAAATAAAATTTTTATTAAGTAACCTACCAGTTCTGTGCTAGATTTAGTCTAACACAGATGCCCACAAAAAATTGTACTGAAAATGAATTAATGATGTATTTAGATCGAATTAACCACACTTATTTTCCCAACGGTAATTTTACCTCTATTAGTCGATAGAAATGTAAGTCCACCCCCACTTTTTTTTAATTATATTTTTTACTAACTTTGACTAAAAACAACTAGGTAGACTGGTACACAAAAAATAAGAAAAACAGTGTTCTATCGTTTGGTATAAACAGTGAGCACTAGGTGTAAAAAGCAGTATTCGTTCGCTAAATTGAAACTACTTGTATTTTCTTTTTACACTATTAACAAGAAAGGAATACACTTTTGCTTCTCTTGTTACACAATAATCAAGAAAGGAATACACTTATAACGACAAAAAGGCAAATAGGTAGAACTTCCTGTTACCAGACTAACTCAATCCGAGCTTTAAGATTCAGGGCGGTTAACTAAACTCTCTCTCTATATGCTACACATGCAAATATTTCTAGTTAAGAGATTCACGGCCAAGTGATGATCTCGTTGCTGAAGTTAGCAATGGACTTAACAATAATTGTTAAATTTAACAAAAAGTGAAAAAAAAAATTGATAACGCAGCATATTTTTAAACATTTCATGGTAACTAGATAACAAGAAATAGTTTAGTTCGGAATTATGCGTTTAAAATCCATTAAGCAAAAAAAAAAGATTTAAAAATAATACCTTGCACAAATTAAAAGAAATAGGTTCGCCTCAACATTATTTTAAAATATATATATATATATATATATATATATATATATATATATATATATATATATATATATATATATATATATATATATATAAATATAATATTCTAATTATTATATAAATAATATATATATAAATATATATACTATATAATATATATATTATATATAGTTCTTAAAAAACAAGAACTCAATGAGCTCAGATACCAATACTGCGAACTTCTTTAAATTTAGGTTTTAGTATAATTTATGCCCACTACATTTTACTGATACATTCCGGTAGGTAGATTCATCCAGAGTAGACAAAATATTTGCTTTATTTACCTAGAAAATTAATGTTTTAATATAATACATATAAGTAAAACTATTTATTTACAAGAATTTTATTACTTACTACTATTTAATACCTTTCTATGGTTTTAAAAACAAGAGAATTGAAACTATAATAACTAGGGAGTTTAGTATTACTACTAAAAACTAACCTGTTTCATAAGTTAATGCTGTTTGTAACATGCGTTAAAAACCGTTAAAGGTCCGATTGTAAAGATGCGCCAAGGCTTGTCGAAATCCAAGTTAAACGGTTTCCAGGGTGTAAAAATCAATCTAAGAATTTTTGCTCAATGATAAGATGTTTTTGGTTTTAAACAGTCATATACATTAATAATTTTACACCCGCGCTAGATGAGATAGATTTGGATAGCTAAACAGGTTAAAAATTCACAGTAAATTGCCTTTTTCATTGTTAAACGTTTTAGAGAACAAACTCGTGAACATATTTTGTCAGTAGAAAGCTATTTAGATTATCTATTCACTTGAGCATAAACTACTAGAGCAGCCTTGAACTTGGTCGTGCAAACATTCTATGTGAAGAGAAAAGAATAAGAGACAATTTTCCTCGAAGTGATATACTTATTTCGCCATTATCAACACGACAACCAAGAGAATAGTTGACTTATTTTTCTTCTGATACTTAATAGAGACATGATCGGACAACGGCTTGAAAATCTTATTTTAGAAACAAAGCAAAAAATAGGACAGTTTGCGCTAAATATTAAATTAAAATATTTTGCATTTTTTTTAATATGTTTATTTGATTTTGAATGTAAAATCCAATTAAATTATTATTAAAAAAGTTAACATTTAGGTTAACCCGTTGCCAGAGTGTTCATATTTTACCTTTTGTTAAATTTAACCCATTGTTAACCATTGATAACAACGCGTTCATCACTAAGATAATTATAATTTTTAATATTTGATAAACAAAGCCAGTACAAGTATTATAAGATATGGAATTATAATTTTTTCAAGGTATTGTACTACCTTTGGATTAACCTAATTGAGTAAACTTGAAATTAAATAAAATTTTATTATTTGGTAAGATCTAATATACCAAACTATTATTAAACCATTTTTTAAATGTTATCTTAAAATGGCCAAAAATTTATAGTTTTAAGACTTATACATAAACAGTTTACTCATAATAAAAGTCTTACATTACTTTTTACATCCGCTTGACTTGGATCCAAATACAAAATTAATTAGTAAGCAGCAGGACACTAAAGTCCAATACCAAATTATGCTGAGATCAGTCAGCAACTACATCCCCATAAAATTGGGATGTTGAACAAAACCGTCCCGGAAAAAACAAAGGTGTGCTTTAACAAAAGAAAGACCTGTTATAAGAATATATTTTTAAGAAATTTAACTTTACCAAATATTAAAAACGTTTCATAAAATTTAAAAATGTA
Organism: Listronotus oregonensis; assembly: GCA_019359885.1. Classification (NCBI taxonomy): domain Eukaryota; kingdom Metazoa; phylum Arthropoda; class Insecta; order Coleoptera; family Curculionidae; genus Listronotus; species Listronotus oregonensis. The sequence goes on along the minus strand of JAHBCN010002445.1, from coordinate 8,816 downwards.
TTTACTTTAGAAAGAGATTTAATTATTACCTGCAATAGATGACTTATCTTAAACTAAAAGATCACAGTTATAACTCAAACAAATTGAATTACTAATCATTTATTACGGAATCATAATTGGAACTAAAATCTTAAATGAAAAAAAAGAAATTAAATTAGAACCCTGAATTAATAAATTAAAAATACTGATCGCTTTTAATGACAGTATCTTAGTATTCCATATTAAACTTTTTTGAATGAAATTTAATTTAATTTTCTATAGATATATTTCAATTTTTAGTTAAACACTTCAGACTGGGAAACTTGATTAAAAATAAATTGTGAAATTGAACAAAATAGTTTGAAATATTTTAAAATGAATTCCATCGCAACAGCCAATTGTCAACTATTTTACGTCTAGCAACTTAAATGATGCTGGGATTTGAAAATGAGCAAACTACAAAAATTTTGTGTTTCATATAATTTCTGTTACCAGAAGAAAGAGAACGAATATAACTTAACTATTACGCACATCAAATTGATGTCCAAACAAATCAAAATACACTATAAACAAAAAAATTTACCACATTAAACATATTTTGAAATATAATTTGTTATATTTTGAAGTACTATCACTAAATTATTGATTATTTCAAAAACAAAACCTAACGATAGATTATTATATTAACTGTCAAGTTTAAACTGGACCTGTCACCCTATCGATATGGTTTTTTAAAAGTAAATCTTAAAAAGCAAGAATACGGCTATAATTATTATTTTACCAAATTTAACGAAGAAAATTATTTTCTTATTTACAATAAATTATTGCCAAAATTTAAATCCATTTAAATCTTGTTTAAAACTTTAGAATATATAATTATAAATGTGATGTATTCAAAAAAATAGTTTTAACGAATTTTAATTAAACAATTACTTATATAGTGCTATGCAACCAACCACATTTTAAAGAGCAAAGCCATCTGTTTGTCTAAACTGGAGTTGTGAAGTTTTTACATAATGACAATTATTTTAAACAATTAGGTATGATAAAATCTTAAGTGACCATTAGCTTACTTGCAATTTTAAAATGACAAAGAATATGAAGCATTGACTGATATATTGTAACGGACAAAAAGAAACGCTACATACTGTGGCTGTCTTAGTATTACTAAATTTATTAGCAACCTCTTTGTGGTGTTCGAAAATAAGTATAAATCTTGTTTAATTTATGAAACCCATTTAAAGTATAAATTTTAAAATACATAGTGTCAAAAAAACAGTTAAGTTAAAGGGTTAAGCCGGTAGAAAAATATTTTGCGAAACGGCATCAATAAGCAAGTCATAAGTTTTTGTACAGACATTTAGAGGAACTCTAAAATTTCGTACCAACGATTTTATAATACACAAATATATCACATATGTTACCAGAATTAGGTTGCAGTGTTTTAGCACAATTAGGTAAAATCCAAAAAAATATTTTTAATAAATACACTCCCATATTTAAATCAAAATTAGTTACGTTAATAAGCGGTAAGCACAAAAGCTTGTATAAATTATTAAAGAAGGATTTATTAAAGAGTCAGTTTAAAATATTATAAATTACATTAAAAATGTTTAGCCTAAAATTGTTATAATATTTAAATATAATTAACTTTTATTTTTATTAAAATAAACATGTTTTTAAATAATTTAATTATTTTTAGAAGGCTAATTAAACTTTATTTTAAATTAAAAAAACTTACCCATTTAAAAAATTTATTTGATAATACCTATAATGTAACGAGATAAACAGTTTCCGCAACGCTGGAAGAGAATGGCGCTTTTGATAGTTTTATATAAAGCTGAAACTTTCTCTTAAAGTTTTCCTAATGTAATTTTCTAAAGAGTTCTTAGGTTTATTTTTAAAGTTATTAGCTAAACCATATATTTACCCTTTTATATTTTACATTTAAAAATTATTGTGTTGATTACCATGGATAATAAAACGAGTGCCTAATTATTACCGATAATTTTTTTAGAAGTTTATTATTTATAATTGCAAAGTGAATGAAGTTAATTCGTAAGTATAAGCGGTATTGGTAGAGAACATTTTTTGAATATCATCAAATAAAATATAATTTAAATTTATTGACAAATTTTATGTAACAAACTTAACAAAAGTTCTCCCCTCTGGCCAGTTTTTATACCGCTGTGACCCCAAGTAAATGATTTTTTGCTGGTCTTTTGTCCAAGCTTTTATCTGATTAACTCCCACAGGGCTGTTTTCAAACCAATGTCCGGTAACTTTTTTTGTGTTTACTACTACTACTCATTCTAATTCAACCTATTTTCGGCTACCTTCTACGTTGTTTCTCAAAAATAGGGTTGTATTCCGTTCTACCTGTTTTTACTTCGGCGTTGTTTGTTTCTCTTCGGCGTTGTTTGTTTCTCTTCTTACGCCTTCTTCCTTTTAGGCAACAAAAAAAAATGGTTTTGTAGACCTTTTGAAGTTAGTTCTTCGTAAGCTTCTATAAGTTTCTTTTATTCATTGTAATTTAAAAAAGTTGTGAAGTCTTTATGTTTGCCATCTTTACCTTGTAAATTTCCTCTTTCTTACGTCCTGGTTAGTTATAAATTGTTTAAGGGGATTTATTTGCATAATGTAGTTATTATTATATGTTTTTTTATAAGCAGCGTTGCCATAATGTTATTAAGAATTTTATCTGTATACTCTTTATATTCTACACCGTTTTTATTTTTATATCTATATATCTACATTTAAAGCGCACAAAATTAAAAATACTTAAGAAATAAGGGTGTGCTATTGATAAAGATTCACGGGACCTACAGCTACGTCTCTTTGCTAACACATCTTTTGTCTTTCAGATAATATAACAACTATAAATTAGAGTATTTTCTTGACTGACGGTTTTTCACAAAATTAATTTTTACTAGCCTTAGTTGTAAAGCAGCCTTAGCGTAAATTTTGTTATTTTTGATTATTTCTCGTTGCCAATTATAGGTGTATTATACCACAGTCCACACACTTCGTTGATAACAAAACGATTAAAGTGGAAAGTCCAGAGTCTCTTTATGTAAGCTGTAAAAAAACGCATGAAAGTAGCACGCATATTGCCTGGTGGCAAAAGGTGTGTAAATACTTATAAAAAAGTAGTTGGTCGCTTACAGATCATCGGTGGGCAGGAAAAAAAGTTTTGTTGTTAAGTTTGCGGTCATTAGTAGGTAGGTAGGTAGGTATGTTTAAAGTGAGTGGGTATAACACTCTTCCACCGCGATCGATCGGTCTATTGTGGCTCACACCTTTTTATATTTCTCCCACCAGGTCCAGACTCCTAATAAATCTAATGATCGTGTTGGGAGAGAGATCTTTCACCTCCCCCGGCAACAAGGTGTCATTGCCGAGGTTGCGAATCTTAGTCGTGCCATTGCTGGGCATGAACACATTATGTGTTCTGCCGATTCATCCCCCTCCATGCACATGCGGCATTCAGTTTTACAGTCCCACTAGAGTTTTAAGGTGTACCTTTGATTGCTCCAGTAGTTTGACAGTACATTGTTGGTTCGGTGGGCTTATGAAGGCCTTTCGAGTGTCTGAGACCCGGAAGTCCATGCCAGTACCGAAGATTTTCTCTTTGTGTCCAAGCTGATATGAACTGCTTGGCCGTTCCATAAGATATACCGATGACCGGTTCCGGCCCTGTGAATTTTCTTTCTGCCCCCCCTTTGGCAAGGAGGTCTGCGGATTCATTACCCTCTAGGCCGGTGTGTCCAGGTATCCACAGTAGTGAAACCCTATTGTTTTGACCAAGTTTGGTCAGCGCATCCTTGCAATTCCAGATGGTTTTCGAATTGCACCGGCTGGATTCAAGAGCCTTAAGAGCTGCTTGACTATCGGAGAATATTTGAATTGTCTTACGTGTGCAGTGCCGATCAACCAGCGATCTAGCATACGTCTCAATAGCAAATACCTTCGCTTGAAATATGGTTGCAAGAGTGCCCAGGCTAAAGGAACACTCTGCCCTCGGCCTCTGTCCATAACTGTATTCCAGCTCCAACACCGTCCTTGGTTTTGAAGCCATCGGTGTACCAACAGATGTCAGCCCGGAGCAGATCGGTCGTTTTTCGACTCCATTCCTCCCTTTGTGGGTAGACTACACTGTAGGGCCGGTTGTAATTGGTTGCTGTAGGCATTATGTCTGAGGGCATTTCCAGTTTGTCACAGAGCCATACGTGATCATTGGTCTTATGACTGTTACGTATTGCCAGTACTTCTGTTTTGGTTGCATGCCCCAGGATTTGCCACAGATCCTGCGGCATGTCCAGAAAGATAGGGTCGCCTTACGGATGACTTTTTCTAGATGCGAATTCCAGCTAAGAGTGCTATCTAGGATCAACCCCAGATATTTAGCTTCTTTCGCAAATGGTATTGTTTCACCTTGCAGAGTTGGTGGTCTTAAGTTAACCAGGTTTCTCTTTCGGGTGAAGGGGACAATAACCATTTTTTGAGGATTTATTGTCATTTTTCCCTTTGACACCAGCTTTGTGTGGTGTTTAGTACTTCTTGAAGGATGTTCGAAATCATCTCTTCAGAGTTTTCTTTAATTAGGATGACTAGATCATCTGCATATGCGTGAGATCTATCTCCCAGAGAAAGAGAGTATGGCCAGCAGGTCATCCACCAGGAGAGGCCACAGCAGGGGATAGACACCCTCCTGCGGACACTGGCGGCCCTAAATCTGATCATTCCCCTGCATATGGGTGGTTATGTTTCGTTTTCAACATGGTTCTGATCCAGTCACATATAACCGCACTGATCCCTCTAGAAGCTGCAGCCTCATACAGGGAGTCAGGTAACGCATTGTTGAAAGCTCCTTCAATATCTAGGAATGCAGCCACCACCATCTCCCTTTGTTCCAGGAAGCTGGAGATCTTTGCCACCAGGTTGTTGAGGGCGAATTCTGTTGATTTACCCGTCTTGTATGCATACTGGTGTGTGTTAAAGGGGTGAACCCTGAGTGAGCCATCCCTTATGTGGACATCCAGTATTTTTTCCAGGCTTTTCAACAGAAAGGAGGTTAGACTTATTGGTCTTAGCGACTTGGGGTTCGACCCATTCCGACCCACCTTTGGTATATATATTACCTTAGTCGCCGACTAGCTAGTCGGTATGTAATTCCACACCAGGCTAGCTCTAAAAAGTCTTATTAGAAAGGGTAGCATTACTTCCAGACCCACTTGTAACAATGCCGGAAAGATGCCATCTTCACCCAGCGATTTATAGGGGAGGAATGAGCACACCATTATTAAGGCAACCTTTAGATGACACCCACGATAGCTTAGTACTTAGGCCTTAGCCTTTTTGAAAATTAAAAAAAATAATTAAAAATGCTAACAATTGCAAAAGACGGCATTTCCTAGAAACCAAACAGTATATCAAGCAAGGTCTGATTTGAGATATGTACACAGTATATAGTAGAAGAGCTGGTGAACAATTTTAAGTAGAGTCTTAAGGCAATTTGAAAATTTGTGTAATTGCCTTTGAAGGATTCCTGAACATAAAAGCTAAGGTTTGGCGAAAGAGTAGCGGTCACCTACCAACCCTTGAATTAAAAAACACCAGCTGTCGGACTAATACAGATTAGCAGAGAAGAAACAAATGAAGTTTAAAGCTGCAAAAGCTATGAATATAACAGATAACTTAAAGGTAACGCCCAAAAGGTTATATGACTCCTTGCATTGCAGAATTTGTCCGTTCGTAAGTTAAGGATGGGCACTGGCAGACTTTTTATTGAACAGTTTGTCCCTAAAGCATTTCACTTGTCGACTTTTTTAAGTAATGTAAGACAAATAAAAGATTGGATTGTTACTTACAGAATCCGCACTATCTGTGATGCATAATTTTGTGTTTTTCCAAAAATTTTTAAATTTTAGAATTCATTTAGTTTTTCGATTATCTTGCAAACAACCGAATTATTAAAAAAAAATTAAATCCTTTATTGGTGATAGGTTGCACACATGTGGTTTCCCAGCTCTTTAGAGAAATAACCATGTCATAAAAAAAATACATATGTTTTAAAGTCGATTTCTAATATGCCATAAAGCCCAGATGATATCTTGGTATTAGCGAAAGAAAGGATACGCTTAATTTGCCTAGTCTAAAATATAATTTTAAATTTTTTTTTAGTTACACTTTAAATAGAGGCAGATTAACGGGGAAATTGACAAAAAAGTGTTTGAGAAATTGGGCAGAGTCCAGAATATTGACCTTAGACATTCAAAATTTTATTAAAATATAACAGAGATATTAGGCTTTTATATTTTTTTTTCAATAAAAATCGGATTATTTGGATATTCTTAGCAATAATGTTTTAAAGTTATAAATATTTGCTAAAGGCAATTATTGTTTAATAAAAAACAAAATTAAAATATTTTTGTTGGTAATATAAATTAAAATAAATCAATAATTTTATATAAACCTTGTGAAAATGTAATATTTGCTGTTGTTTATAGATTATCTGAGAACGTGTGGCAAATTTAACTGTCCGTATATTGACCTTCAATTGACTGACTGGCGATTTGGACATATTTAAAAAAGCGTCTTTTCGATTACTTTTAAAGCATATTTTAAGTATGATTTTTTATCGAAAATTCGCTAAAATATTTAATTCGCCTTAGAAAAAAACATAATTTTATACATTTATACATTTGCTAAGGACGCCCAAATAATTTTGAAAGCTTGAGTCTCTGCATACCCAAAAAAATTAAATATTCAAGTTTTATATTCCGTTCTTTACGCAAAATTGTTTTTTTAATAAAAATTGGATTGCAAAATAATTGTGCAAAATTTGGCATAATGTTTCATTTTAGCATGATATTAATTTTGGCCAAATATGAAGGTCCTTAGAAAAATCTTTATCCAAAAGAATCACGCAAAAAACTACGCTTTTTTCAGTTTTTTTTTGTTTCTCGTTATTTTGCAACAACCATAATGCATTTTGTAATCTATCTAATTTTATCTTATAAAAAATGTAATTATAAAATGTTTTTCTTTTTGCAATTGTTCTTTACCACTATTAAATACAGAGTAATTAGCAATTAAGAAGGAAAAAAAGTTCACACTATTTTGTAAGTACTGTCAACACTGCCGAGTGGTTTAAACCCAATAAAATGTGTTTTTCAGGGAAATACATCATATTCAACTTTTAAAATTATTTACTATAAAATTATGGATATTATTGTTAAAATTTACATAGTTTCCAGTTGCCCACGTATTTAACTATTATTTAAAATAGTTTTTTACCATTGCGAAATATTTTCTAAAGGTCCATTAATCTATTGCTGGTTTCTTTATTTGACATAATACAATGGTACATAATTTTTACCAAACTATAACGGAAAGGATAGGACTTAAAAAGTTGTCCAGATTAATATTTATAAGCCAAGAACCATCATTTTTATAAAGAAAATTCATTTTTATATTTTAAATAATCCTTATATAATTACATGATTAATAAACTGAAAGACAATAGTACCTATACTAATTTACAGTTAAATTCAATTACTAAAAGAAAAATTTTCGTTGCGATGCCTAATGAAACCTAAAACTTTGGAAATTAAATGTTAAAAGTTTTTCGAACTTTAATTATAGCAAACTGTTGGAATCATAAAGTCTTTTTTTACTGAAATGTTTTCAAAACAAAGATAACACATTAAAAGCAATGTAAATATTTAATTAACCTAAAGTGTTGTTAATTGGTGCAATATTTAGGAATGACAGTAGAAACAGCAGATTCCTTAGGTCAAAATAATGCAATTAACGTAAACTTGCCTTATCCCAAAGTTGGTATTAACTAAGATACAGGGTGTTAAACTTTAAATTTTGTTTTCGTTTTTTCGTAATAATTTCTTAACTAAATGACATAGCGGTATAAAATTTGGGATTCAAGGGTTGTTTAAAGCGAGGAATTCAAATTCGTCCGTGCTTTTAATGTTGCTAGTAGAGGGCGCCACCTAAGGCTTACCGCACTTGTTTTAGATGGCATAACTTTTTTTACTATATTGACCTGTTTATTAAAAATAAAGTTACTACAATTTCCTTTGTGTCAAAAATGTATACCTCATTTAGGTTTCTAGGAGCAACTGTTTTCGAGATAAACGCACTTTAAGGGACCTCGCAATTTTTCTATAAAAAATGGGTTTCGATCAATTGTTTTCAAACTTTGCAAAGTTATAGTTTTCAACAAAGCCTTACGGGTACAAAACCCGAAAACCCTTCTTATCCCCCAAAATCACCCTCAAAGGTCTCCAAATCCCCAGTGTCCTTTAAGGCTAATTTTAGGGGGGTTAAAGGGGTTTCTGGGTTTTGTACCCGGAAGACTTTTGATCAGCTTGTTGAAAAGTATTACTTTGCAAAGTTTAAAAACAATTGGCAGAAACCCATTTTTTATAGGAAAATTGAGGGGTCCTTTAAAGTGCGTTTATCTCGAAAACAGTTGCTCTTAGAGACCTAAATAAGATATACATTTTTGACGCAGCTTCTGTTTTAAATAAACACGTAAATATATTAAGCTTAAAAAAAGTTATGCCATCTCAAACAAGTAAGGTAGGCCGTAGCTGGCGCCCTCTACTAGCAACATCAAAAGTATGAACGAATTTAGATTTCTCGCCCCAAAGAACCACTAAATCCCCAATTTTTTACCGCTATGTCTTTTAGTTAAGAAATTATTACGGAAAAACGAAAACAAAATTAAAAGTTTCATACCTTGTATCTTAGTAATTATTAACTTTTAGATAAGGCAAGTTTAAATTTATTGCATTATTTCAACCTAAAGAATCTGC